>JAULKM010000002.1:3549838-3566815 GCA_032355605.1 Rubia tinctorum
AGAGGGAAAATCTTTGAACGTGGTAGAAACACAGCGCTTGTAAGGGGATTGTGGTTTGAAGCTAGTTGCATGTGGCAGCTTCGATTTTTTCCAGTATTCCTCGGAAGGTGATCCACATAGCTTGAAAATTTTATGCATTTGCTCAACCTAGCAACCATAGGAACAAAGATCATAGGCCGTTCAGAAAGTTTACCAGGAAGATGTCCAAAGAACCACTCAAACATGATGCAAGTACCTCTGTTCTACCAGGCATAATAGGTCTCCCGGCGAATAACTCAGCAAGGATGCATCCAGCACTCCACATATCTATTGGAGCCCCGTATTGCGTGGCACCTAGCAAAAGCTCGGGTGCTCTATACCAAAGAGTAACGACACGACTAGTGAGCGGTACCTGTTGCTTGGGGTGAAAGAAGTTTGCCAGACCAAAGTCTGCAATCTTAAGAGTCCCATTGTTGTCAACCAACAGATTTGAGCCCTTGATATCGCGATGAAGAATTCCACGGCTGTGGCAGTGCTCCAACCCGTCCAATAGTTGCTTCATGTAGCATTTTATCTGCATTTTATAAAAAGTAAATGAGCTTACAATAAAGATTCAATGACATTTAAACATTGGAAACAAGAGGTAGAAATGTACCTGTGACTCGGTAAATTTGTGACCATGCGACGATGCAAGTCCTGACAAATCGTGTTCCATGTACTCGAACACGAGATACAAGCTGGATGAGATCCTTGATGTAACAATTGCTTCAAGCTTCATAATGTTTGGATGGTCGAGTCTTCGCAAAATCATTATTTCCCTCGCCATAAAGCGTACACTTTCCGGATCCATGTTAACAAACCTCACTTTCTTCATCGCGACCGTTTTATTGATCTTGAGATCCTTAGCCATGAAAACACTGCTATAAGTTCCTTGGCCAATCTGCACAAATATGGCCACAAAGTTTAGAAATTTACTAACATCTACCAACAATGAAATATTAACATTATGATCGAGGGTGAGAGAACAGAAACACAGTGCAAGTATCTTTTGATAACATTTAACCAATCAAATAGTCATTCCATCTTTCACACCAACATTTTCCCGAGATATTCAGATATCCGCGACAAAAAAGATCAGTGCAAGTATTTTGTATCAATACTGAAATGTTTTACTTCTAACATTACATCATGTTAAAAGGGTCAGATAACTAAAGTTTTCAGTTATGACACCATAAATTAGCACAAGAAGAATGGTCAGAAACTGAAGTTCTCATTCTTAACCAGAAAAATTTACCTATAAACACGAAACAACCAAAAGTAATCGAATATGGACAACCATATGCACACAAATAAGCAAATTCCTTTCAATTTCATAAAGGAAAAATGGACTAACTTGGTTCAACTTTTGAAAGGTGTCTGCGCTTCGAGGAACCCAACCTTGAATGGCCTCTCCAGCAACTGAAGTCAGCCAAGTCGGCCATCCTGCTGCAGCTTGCTCCCCTCTAGCACCATAGGGCATGCTCGAGATCCTCAACACGGGCTGCTGCTGAGTCGCGCTAGCTCCCAAATCGGTTGAAAACCGCCTCCTGTGTCCCTCCTTGGGCCTCTCAATGACCCTGTTATTATGATCATCATCTTTTGAGCCATCTTTCTCTGGAGCTGATGAAATTGGGTTTTTCGGCTTGACAGATCCCTCATTCTTCTTGCTGCCAACTCCTACAATGATATCCTCCTCTTGAATCGAGGGAGCAATCAACTGCACTGAAGACTTGGAAGAACTTTGCTCAGCCTTTTTCGCTACCTCGTACACCGGTTCATCTGACGAGCTTTTCGAGCAAATGCAGCCCATTGATTGACACCAATCGATTCTTTTCTCAAATGGATCATACCAAACCGAGGTTACTCATAGCTTCTGCAGTTCTTGACCTCCAAAGGTCAGAATTTCCACAAGCCCTTGTTCTTCAACTTAAAGGGCTCCCAAAAACATGCAAATTGGTTCAATCAATCCCTCTTAAAAATCCCAACTCTCAAAATGCAGAATCTACAAACCCTTGCAAATTGATTCAATGAAAGGAGGCAATCTAATAGCTACATGCATGCATGCATTTGATTACAAAATCTCTCCCAAAAAGCCAGATTTTTGAAGGACTTCAATCAAAAGCAAACCAGGAAATGGAAAAAGGAGGATTTCAACAAGAAATCATTAGACATTCAAGATACCGAAACGGTACCCAGACCAGAAACCCAACATTAATTTAGGATTTAGCATACGCCAATGTATATACAGTTCTTGCATACAGATGTTATCAAGTATGTTTGGATGTACATATAATGTTTATGCTATTTGGATGAATCGGATGCAGAGTTTTTGGTCCAGGAAGAAAGGTTGCCTAATGGGGAAATTCGCTGGAAAAAAACTTGCTTTCTTGAAACTCAAGTGATTTTATTCAAAATTAAATGGATTTTTTTTTTGGGGAAAAAAAACAGCCAAATCCATGCTAATTCCAAATAGATTATGTGGCCAAAAAACCAATAATTAACTTAAAAGAAAAGAAAATGACTAAACTCACAGATTCTTGTTTTTAATTTGTGTAGAACATTTTTGTTGGGTGGCCTAAGTTTGCGAGGGGCCATTCACTACAGATTGTCTATTAAGATTGCTATTAAAATGTGTTTAGTTTCACATATCACTCGACAGCAGTAACACAGCATAGTTAGTTTGCTTTATTTCTGCAGATTTGGAAAATTTAACACTTTATATCGATGTGTACTAGCCAAATTGCCTCTATTCAAGTGATCTTTACATTATACCTAGTGATCCCATTTTCACAAAATCACTAGTTAGATACTACAAATCTTATCAATGATATGAGTGGTAATAGAACAGATAATTCCCGTAATAAATTTGTTATTGATGTGGCAGTATAAATCGAAGATTATATCAAAGAGTTGTAAAGTGACTTGAACTCCAACTCCAACTCTAACAAACTCTAGTCATCAATTTGAGTTAGTCCACCACTTTCCTTAAACAAAGAGCCTGATGCTCAGAAATGCAAAGTTTGGATCTGAAAAACTGAAACTGCAGACGAGAGAGACTCTTGATGAAATGTCCACAATCTAGGGCATAGCGGGAACATGAGAGGCATGAAGCTTGCCTCCAACAACTAACTCACGAACGAAGTGATAGCCAATTTCAATGTGTTTGGCCTGCTTGTGAACAATTGGGTTTTGAGCTAAGAAAATAGTATTGTTGTTGTCACAAGCAACTGAGGAACCCAATATTTAGCTTTGGTTGAGATTGATAAAAAAAGAAAAGTAGAAACCTCTAATTAGTGGGACGTAGGGGTGTGCGTTGGTTCGGTTTAATCGGTTTTCGATTTATTCGTTTCAGGTTATTCAGTTTTGCCCCTAAAAAGTCTAAAACCGAATTCGATCCGAATAACCCGAATAATCAGAATTGAATTAGGAATTCGGTTCCTGTTTGAAACCAAATTCAACCAGAGTAAACCAGTAATTTTTAAAAAATAATTACTAAAATTAAATAATTTAAAATAAAATAAAAATATGTAATTTAATTTCTACGTCATCAAGTTTTCAAAATAAAAATTCAACAATTACAATACAAATTCAACCATAACAATTTCAACATTACATTTAACATTAAAGAAAAATAGTTCGTTTTAATATTCATGTTTAAAGCCTTCACATTTTTCAACCTTTCAAACACTCCACAAATTTACTTAGGGTAACTTGTGTTATTTACCTATCACCCTAAACTTACTTAAACTTTAGAGTTTGGGATAATTTTTTAAAAATAAAAAAATTGTCCTTCAACTTATTTTTTTTTGTTTTAAAATTTAATTATTATAGTTATTTATTTAATTACAATTCGGTATTCGGTTCGGATTTTGGTTTGATTTTTAATATCCAAAACCGATCCAAAAACCATATTTAGAATTCGGTTTATTCAATTAGAATATCCGAAAACCGTATATTAAATTTGATTCGGGTTATTTGAATTTGCATAATTCGGTTTTGGTTCGGTTTTCGATTTTTTTTCCGGAGATACAACGAATTAGAATTAAAGTATTAATTAATTAATGATTAAATATACAATAAAGAAGTTGGAAAAAGAATTTACATTTTTGTTTTCAAGAAGTTGGAAAAAAGAATTTACATTTTTGTTTTGGAAAATGAAGGCGGTATCTACAGAGATACAGAGGGTGAATTGTAGGGTGAGTAGTGTAAGTACTTGCGAGTAGAAAATGCATGCAGAAACTCCAAAAGCAGCACCCGCCATCTGGCTTGAAATGACGACACGTGTCCCTCTTCTTGCATGTCAATCTGCACTGGATGCCAACTTCGCCGCTTCCTCCATCTTCTATATTCTTCTTCCCCTGCTTTCTTTCATTTCTTATCAGTTTTCTTCAACTCTTTCTGATATCAGTTTCTATGGATTTCTTCAACACTCTGCTGAATTTCATGGTGCCACCAGCAAGCTTGCTGATGCTTGCTTTTGCGTGGCCGACTCTTCAGTTCATCAACCTGTGCCAGTGGGTTTATGATAGCTCTTACAGACAAGAAGACATGGACAACAAGGTCGCCATCATTACTGGAGCTTCTTCTGGGATTGGAGAAGTATGATTTTCCTGTTTTCTTTCTTTTCGACTTAACTGCAGTTCAATTCAGTTCGGTTGTTTTTATGAGTATTGAATTGTGTAGAGTTCGGTTCAGATTAGTCCAGTCGAAAAGAACATGGCCTGATTGTTTGTTTTAATGATTCATTTGTTGTCAGTTGTAGCTACTTATGATCAGAAACCATCTGCTCTGTGACCTTCTTAATGCCCCAATCTTTTCGACTCAACTGCAGTTCAGTTCAGTTGTTGTAAGAGTTCGGATCAAATTAGTCCAGTCGAAAAGAACAAGGCCTAATTGTTAGTATTAATTATTCATACTTGTCTGTTATACTTACTTATGATCAGAAACCATCCCTTTTATGACCGATGATAATGCCCCGATCTTTTCGACTTAACTGCAGTTCAGTTGTTATAAGAGTTCGGTTCAAATTAGTCCAGTCCAGTCGAAAAGAACAAGGCCTAATTGTTTGTTTTGATTATTCATACTTGTCGGTTGTAATTACTTATGATCAGAATATTCCTTATATTCTATTCAAAGAGTTCTTTCTCAGGTCGTTCATTTTTCTTGTTTTGTTTCACAACCCTTAACTGCAGTTCAGTTCTTATGATTCTTTTTGACTTAACTGCAGTTCAGTTCAGCTGTCGTAAGAGTTCGGTTCAAATTAGCCCAGTCGAAAAGAACATGGCCTAATTGTTTGCTTTTATTGTTCATAGTTGTCTGTTGTAGCTACTTATGATGATCAGTATCCATTCTTATATTCCATTCAAAGAGTTCTTTCTCAAGTTGTTCATTTTTCCTGTTTTGTTTCAGAACCCTTAAGTTCATCTGTGAAATGATTATTTGGAATTGATGGTTTTTATCAACTGTATGGCATGATTAATGGTGTTTGATTGCTGTGGCAGCAAATTGCATATGAATATGCAAAGAGAGGTGCGAATCTCGTGCTCATAGCACGAAGAGATAACAGGCTGAGGGGAATTGCTGAGAATGCTCGGCTGCTAGGTTCGAGGAATGTCTTGATAATGGCTGCAGATGTAGTCAAGGAAGAAGATTGCCGGAGATTCGTGAATGAAACCATAAACCATTATGGTAGAGGTAGGCCTCCGATGGCGCAGCGTTTTAACACTGCTTGTTAATGACAGTACACCAGATTTTGTTCAGAACAGAAAAAAAGATGGTTTAACCTTGTATGTTTCTTCAAGCTAAATGTTCTGGACCATCACGTGAAAGAACTTTACGGTCCAATTCTTTTTTTTAAAAGTCCTAGGCCCTCGAAAATCAGATATTTTGATCCTGGAAATGATAGAAATAAATGGTTCACCTCTCCTCTTTCTTTTTGCAGTGGATCACCTGGTTAACACAGCAAGTTTGGGACATACATTCTTCTTCGAGGAAGCGACAGATTCCTCCTTGTTTCCAATCCTATTGGTAAGATATATACTGAAATCTAGTTCTAGCTAGTTGAGGTATCGATTCCGTGAATGCTACAGCAGATATATCGGATATAGATCAGTAACTTCTTGAGCAGGATTAACACTGTTTTAATGAATGTATCTCATTTCAGTCGTCTATGTCACAAATGAATATGTTATTTCACTTCCTGAGTCCTAAACTCGTGTTCTCATATCTGTTATCGCCTATATTTGTTTCCGATTCTCAGGACATAAATTTTTGGGGCAATGTCTATCCAACATATGTCGCGCTGCCCTATCTCCGGCAGACAAAGGGACGCATTGTGGTCAATGCTTCGGTAGAGAATTGGCTACCATTACCAAGGATGAGCTTATATGCTGTAAGTACTGACTGTTGTCTCAGCTAATAAAGTACAGGTTTGATTGATCCCTTAATTAACTGTTTGTGGACCTGTGATAAAGGCGGCGAAAGCAGCGTTGATCAACTTCTACGAGACCTTGAGGTTCGAAGTGAAGGATGACGTAGGAATCACAATCGCAACGCATGGTTGGATCGGGACTGAAATGGCCCGGGGACGGTTCATGGTGGAGGAAGGCGCGGAGATGCAATGGAAAGAAGAAAGGGAAGTAAGTAGTCCTTTCTAAAGTTGCATCGAATATCTTTGTCACATTGTCATTAAATGTCAGTGTACAAAATAACGAGAATAATTGTGGCTTACCCAATTGACAGCCCTGACACTCTTTATAAACCGCCATTTGTGCAGGTGCAAGTGACGGGAGGTCCGGTTGAGGAGTTTGCAAAGATGATCGTGGACGGGGCTTGCGAGGGGAATGCGTACGTGAAATACCCGAGCTGGTACGATGCATTCTTCGTTTTCCGGATTTTCGCGCCAAAAGTGTTGTACTGGACTTTCCAGTTCCTGTCTGCCAATCATGTGGCTAGAAGGACCTCTTTCATTGGGACTGGGAGGCCTCTTTTGGAGGGCTCACCTTCAAGGAGCAATGGCAGGCTTCTTCTTGGTGGTCCCAACAACCCTGTGGAAATTGAATGAATGAGAGTTTGATTGCATTTGTGAATTTGGGAGGCAATTTTCTATGTTTTGAGTTTGATTTGTTGTTATTGAGGGATTTGTGTAAGATATGTTTAAAGTTTCTTTATCTCCTGTTAGGGAGACAAATAAGCCGAACTTCTATTTTACATGATGTTTGTATTTTCCCATATGCAGTAAAAAATAAAGAGTACATTCCAATATATATTTGAACATAGTGCATTCATGCACTAATTTTTCGAAAGTGTACATTCTAATTGAGTCATTTAACTATGACCCAATTCACGGCGGAGATGGGTTTCTGGGTTTCTGATTTTCGGCGGAGATGGGTTTCTGTGTTTCTGATTATTTTCTCTATTTTTATTTCTGATTTTTTTATGGAGTTCGAGTTTGTGATTATCGTTTAGTTTGGATTTTTGATTGTTTCCCCTGTTTTTATTTTCTGATTTTTTTTATGGAGTTTGGGTTGTGATTATTGTTTGAGTTTGGATGTCTGGGTTTGTTGTTTGGGTTGCTGTTTTCGTCGCTGCAAGTGTCGTCGTTGTAGAGGCAGCAGTGTTCCAATGGTTGAGGTGAAGGGACTTTTACCCTCTTAAAAAAAGTCACATCTGTTTTTCAGAGAGAGAAATGGCTGGAAGAGATGGAGTAAATAAATGTTCATAAAATTATATTTTAAAACAAAATAATAAAGATATTCTAACTAAGTAAAATGAAAATAATTAGATTTTTCTTTACTAATTGAATATTGGGATAAACACATTTATAACTCTAACTTTAGGTTGAAAGTGGTGATATAACCATGCAATCTCAGAAAGTGACAATTTAACCCTAACTAATTATTGTATGTGTCAATCTAACTGTAAATTTTGAAAAATTTGTGCCGATAGCGTTGACCCATAAAATTCCGACAATGACAAGAAATGAAATGGCGGAAATACCATTGACTAAGAAATGAAAAAATTGATTCATAAAATACCCTTGATCTTACTGAAAACAAAAATCAGTTTCACTTTCCCCTTCATCTCCGCACAGGTAGAAATCCTCAACAACCCAATTCCTCAACAAGATCAGTAGTTTTGGAATCAAAAATTATTGCCTCAGTAGTTAGCCAGATTTGTGGTATGCTCCAACCAGTAACTCTTCTGCACCTCACACTCTTGTACTAAAACACCAACCCCATTTCAAATTACCATGCTAAGAAACAATCAAATGGAGATTAAGAGCCCAGAAAACACACAGAAGCCTTTCAGCCTTCTTAGCCTTGGCAGTATCATTTGGTGGAATAGCGTCTTCCATAACCAGCAACCCTCACTATCTCCACACAGCTGCAAAAATGTCAGCACCGCAAACTCCTTCCCTTTATCGGAGCCATCTTCAATAGCCCCATCTCAGTTCACCACCATCATCAGATTCACGGTGAAGGCGAAGATGGTTGTTACGGCAATTTGGAATATGGCGAGGTCGAGAAAGTAGAGGGAGTATCTGAAGCACTTCTTTTGTCGGAGCTCTTTTGAATGGCCAGGATTTATGTCGGACTCTTAGTTATCTTTTCTGACTCTAAAATATGAATGTGTGTTTATTAATGACATAATGGTACAATATATATACACAGTCAGGGACAGAATCACAAAAGGAAAATGATTCTATCTATGGTACAACTTTATTCACAAAATATCTCTACACTGACCTACTCCCGATCTCCTCCTCCCGCTGCCACCTCTCCAAATCTCCGTCACCCCACTGAAAACCCTTGGCCATTGAAGAAACAAAGAACGAAAACAAATCTTCGGGGAAGAAAGAAAACGGGGAAGAGAGAAAACAAATATGAAAATTTTATTTTGTTTATTTTAATTCAAGGGCAAAATGGTCTTTTAAACAAAATCCAGTAGTAAAATGGTTGACTAAAAAGTCAACGATGTCAAAATGTTATTTTGCCACTTTCAGATATTGCAGTTTTATATTGGCACTTTCAGTCTAAAATTAGAGTCATTTTAGAACTTAACTCTCGAATATTTTTGTAATTAAATAAAATATATAATTCTTACTTTAAATTATATGAAAACAAATTGTAATTTCCTTTATTATTTAAATATTAGTACTATCTATATATAATTTGAATAATTTATATATTTTTCTATATTCTATGATTTGGGTCAACTTAGGTCATCTGTGACCTAGCCCGACCCGATCCAAAACTATGAAAATTTTATCCCAACCCAACCTGTACCAATTAATCCAAAATTTTGGATCAATTTGGGTTTGAACAACTGACTTGACTCGTGGGTCAAAACATCCCTAGTGAAATGTGTTTTATGTAATTTGAAATGGGATGAAAGAAGTGATTAATTGTTTTATATGTAATTTATTGCAATAAATGATATTTTGTACATTTCAATTAATGTCTAATTTCTATTATAATTTTTATTTCATGTTTATGCATTTTTCTCTTGTATATTTTCTACTTCAAAAAAATGTAATGGAAAATTTTAGGAGACCGAGTATGCACTTGCCTCGAAAAAGCTGTAAATTCCCTCCATGCATCCCGCCATGAAGATTCATGGGAAAGCCGGTAAGCGGTTAATCGAACTACATACGAATCCGAACACGAATCAGATTCACGAAACCCTCGAAATATTGACCGAATCCTATTTCAAATAGGATTTGTTTCCACATTTGTCCTATATAAACAACCAAACCAACGCCGATCGACTATCTAAACCCTTACTGAGTTCAGAAACCATCAGAAGATATGGCAATGGCGTTCGAACCGGAGAAACTGCAGCTCGAAAAGCTGATCGGACAAGGTACTTTCGGAGCTGTGTATAAAGGCGATTACGATGGGCAAAAAGTAGCAGGTAATTGACTGTCCCGATCTTCCGAAACTTATCTGCTGTTCAGTTCGATTAGGGTTTCTCGATTCTTGACAACGTTTCCGTTTTCTTGACGAATCGCAGTTAAGATAATCGGGTTTAAGGATGACCGCAATGAAGAAGCAGCGTTCTTGCGAGAGGCAACCGTCTGGAGTAAACTGGATCATCCCAATGTTGCCAAGGTTAATTTCAGTAAATCCTCAAATCTTGTTTTGTTAATTTCAAGAAAACCAAGAAGTTGAAATTGAATATGTTTCTAACTAATTGCAGTTTCTGGGAGCTACAAAAGTGAAGCTGAAGGCGACGGAAAAATGGTGCATGGTGGCGGAATTTCTTGAGGGTGGTACCTTGATTTCGTATCTCGGCCGCCGGAATAAGAAGAAGCTGCCGTTCAATATGGTCATTCGATTGGCTCTTGATGTTGCAAGAGGGTAAGATATCAATTTTCTTCATTGTTTTTCAACTGCCTCTTAGATGTTGCAAGAGGGTAACATATATTTATATTCAACTGCCACCCATTCATGCATATTTTTATTTGAAACCGACTTGGTACTGAAACCTTGTTGAACGTGACGTGTCTGAATGACGATTAGGAGTAGTTGTTGAATATGTATTTCTTGGTCGGAAGCACTCCTAGTATAAACTCGTGTACGACGCCCTCTAATACCTTAGTGTGCTAAGAGAAACCTCACTGAGTGCAACGTACATGAGAATCAGTCGGTAGTCGTTGAAGTCTTGCATTCTCAGTTGAAAACGCTCCTAGCTAGGGTGCATTTGACAGAGGTTATAAGTATTTTTCGTATAAGCTAAGCACATTTTTAGTATTGGTAAACTCCTAAAATTGGTTATTTTAAGAGTATAAACTATTTTTTTGGAAAAAGTAGAAACTGGTCTCCTAACTTTTAAAATAAGTCAATTTTGCTTATAAGTATAGATCCATCAAACGGACCCCTACTATAAACTCTAATGACTTGGTGTGCTGAGAGAAGCCTCATTTAGTGTGTCATACCTGGAAATCAGGAGATAGTCGTTGCAGTCTATCACAGCTAAACCTAAATGGATCGAACTTGTTGATGATTAAGATTTCTCCTTGTGCAGGCTGGCTTACTTGCATTCTCAAAAGGTGGTACACAGGGATGTGAAGACAAACAACATGGTACTCGACGGAGAACAAAGGGTGAAGCTCATCGACTTTGGAGTATCGCGAAAGGAGGCCACGAATCCATCCGAGATGACGGGAAACACCGGCACCGCGAAGTACATGGCTCCTGAGGTCCTTGCCCACAATCCCTACGATCACAAGTGCGATGTTTTTAGCTTTGGCATCTGCCTGTGGGAGATCTTCCACTGTAGGAGGGTGGAGACGCACATGTGCGTTAGGCCAGTGATTCGCGACAGCTGCCCTCAGAAGCTGGCTGACCTGATGAGGGAATGCTGGGGGGACCCCGACAGGAGGCCGGAGATGGCGGAGGTGGTGAAAACATTGGAAGAGATGAGCGCGTCGGAAGGCGCAAAAAGAAGCGGTGATCGGAGCTTCAAAGGCTGCATTAGCTTCTTCAGAAGATGAAACAGACGAAATGCATGTAGAAAAACTGATTGGTGGTGGTGTTGTTATAGATTGACCGTACATTAGAAATTCATAGACCGAGCCCTTCTTTTGATTGTGGTGCCATTGCATCCCTTACCAAATGTTTGTTTGTTGCTGATGATGATGGTCCTCTCTCAATTCAATTTGATTTGATGGGTTGAATTCAGGAAATACATATAAGATTCGATATTAGCAATTCTAAATTGTTACACCAACTACATCTTAATTAATGTAAGTGTTAATATAACATTCAGATCTCATTTCCGATACTGACTTCCAATTTCCGACGCTGACCGTATGTAAGTGGACCAAAATACCCTTTGTGCTAAAATCTGAAATTGAATTGACAGAATTACCCTTATTGTCCATGGACCCCTCATTTAGTCTGTCTCTTGAAAGACGGTCTTTCAATAAGTTATGGAAAGATCAATGTTTAAACTGTAAATTTGAATAAATCAAAATAAACTTTTCGGGTTTTATTAATCGGGTTATAAACCTATCACTCATAAATGTTGCATACTAAATTTTTAATATTACAACTAAAACCTTTTACCTTTCTATAATTTCAATTAAGACCGTCTTTCCAAGACTTTGCCTTATTATTGAAGTAGGGCGGAAAACGGTGTGCAATCTCACAATTACGACGAGTACTAAATTTACACAATCCAAACGCCTAAATCAAACCTTATTCTACTTTCTTATCAACAGTACAGCCTTGTCCTGGATGATTTTGTAATACCTCTGACACTGCCCATACTCTTTGAATTTGTCCTCATACTTCACATAGTAAATTGGAGGTACAGTCACACCTACTAAGATACCGGTGTAAACAACAGTCAGATAATCGAAAAATCTTCCGATCCAGGACAGTAACCATTAACCACGATTTGTAGCTTCTACATCCCGCCCGAGCTCGTCTAGTCCAGACTCCAGCGTGTGCCCAACTTCACAACCGGATCGACCCGCCGCCGCCTTCAACCCCCGACGGCCAGCCCCTGCCACCCGCCTCGAACCCTTTCGCCACCACCATCTTCCACCCCCGACGCCCACCCACCGCCACCGAAATCCTAGCGCCACCATCAAAGAAGAAAGAAAAAGAAAGAATGGTGGTGCCACCACTCTCCGGAGAAGGAGAAAGAAAGAATTTTGGAGGAGAAAGAAAAAGAACGGCGGAGAAGAAAGAAAAGAAGAAGAAGAAGATTAGGCCTTGTAGGGTAGAAATGTAATTTCATTTTTCTTAAAAGAAATCAGAGGGGTAAATTTGTCTATTCAATCAAATACGGACTTAAACTGCCGGAATTGGTAAAATTGCACTTATATCAACCATTTAGAATTATATTTGCACTTTCAATTATCAAAAGATTAAAAAGAAGGTAGAATTATAAAAACATTTTTCTCTTTTTTAAATGATGCGATGGCGGCATTTCCACTGGTATATTAGGTTGCGCATAATTTTTAATACCAATCTGGTCTCCAGAATTTTTTCGGAGACCACAATGGCCACCGAAATATATCTCCGGTGAAGTTATGCTCATGAAGAGTACTTCTCTTTCATTTATATATTTTGTATATTCATTTTCCCTTTTCAGGGTGGGAGGTCTTATTTCTGTATTTTAAGGTTTTTTTCTTTTTCGTTTAGTTTTCATATTTTTTCAATTATTCGTTTTTTTAAAAGGGTCTATTTATATGGTTTTTGATTTAAACATCGGATAAGAATTATCTCTGTCAATGTATATTTTTCTAGATGACCTTTTTTCCAGTAAATTTATGTAGTTATCCAAAGAATCAAAGACGGAAATGAGAAATTCAAGTCAAGGCCGCTGTTTAAACTAACTTTTGGCAATTCCGTTTATTTCTGAGAATTTAAATCGGATTTGTAAACTTTGGTCCATACACCCTTTAGTTTTTCGAAAGTGCACATATACTCATGTTCCTTGTTTAGTGCACATATGTCCCTCAGAATTCCAAACACCGATCGGCTGCATGAGTATTTGTGCACTTTCAGAAAACATGGAGGGGTATATGCGCACTTTCAGAAAAACAAAAGGGAGTATATATGTGCACTTTTATAAAACTGGAGATATGTGTGTAATAAATAAATAAAACTCGAGTGGTGCATGAATGAATGCATTTATTCCTAAAAGTAACTTTTGGTTTTAGCCACTAAACAAATAAAGGTCAAGTTGAATACAAGACAATTTCCCCCCAACCAAAATGATTACACGGAATAAGAAAATGTAAGCCAGAGACTAAAATAATGTTCAGACAGCCAGTTTGGCATCTTCCGTTTTCAGAACGTGATTCCCACAAATCAATACATAAATCCAAAAGGATTGCAATCAGATGTATGAATCAAGATCTACATAGATCAGGCTATCAAGAATCTCTATAGACAAAAGAAATGCAATGATGAACACTTTTAACAGCCAAGCAAATCGAAAAGTTCAGACCGGAAAACATATCATGCGAATATGTCACGAGATCATCCAACTAATCACCTGCACAAGCCATGGAATCGTTCCACGAATACTTGCACAAGATGATAAAATTGTCAAAGAATGCAGATATGTAATCCGTTCTCATGTAAATTGATAACATACGAATCTCAAGGAACTAACTAGGCATAAACATGAGGATGCGCATGATATTTACCGCCACCAGAAGAGCAAATGTTTGATTATTCATATGTACCGCCTTGTAAGATATACCGGGACAGCTTCAAGGTGGAAAAGCTGGCATTGGACGGAGAAGGCCACTATTGTAAACGTTCAAGTGTCCTATAGCCGCGGTTCTCAGTTCCGCTAACTCGTGGTGGTGCGCGACAAGTGAATCTGCTCCCTTGAGAGTAGTCAACACCCAAGGTTGTTCCAGCGTCTCGTTATTCCTGGCGTGTATGGCAAGATAGCAAAGGAGAACGAAAGCGTTCACTTGCGCTTTCTCGCTGCCCTTGAACAGATTCAACAGAGGCTTCACGCCTTTGAACTCAACAATGGTTTTCGAATGCTGTACATGTAGGAAATTATCGGGGCTAGCAAACTTGCATAGCGCGATTGCAGCTTCTGTTCCTACATCAATGTTCCGATGACTGAGTTGTTCCACCAATGGGCCGATGACCCTAGTCTCCTTCACCGGAAATGTTCTGGCTAGGAAACCGATTGCTCTAATAGCCGGTATCTGTAATGTGGGATCATCGCCACACTTGATGACCCGAATTAGCTGATCCACAACCGCCTTGGCTGCTATAGAATTTGACTTGAAAGCGGCCCTTCTCAGATCATCGTTAGATTCAGCTGCATTGGTGATCTCCATAATGGCCATCAAGGAATTATACACCAATTCACCTTCTTCTTTCTCAATAAACCTAGCCAAGCAAATCAACCCTTTCGTCTCCGTTATCCTCTTACTATTCAACACACTCCCTCTCGCAAGCATCCACAATGCTTCAGCACAGCTAGTCTTCAACCTAAGCTTCATTTCCGGCGGCTCATTCTCCCTCTCCTTCCTATTATGTCCGTGTCCGTGTCCACCCCGGCTGCTACCGCCATTCGAACTCTGCATAGACAACGAGGATGCCAACCTCCCGGGACTCTTCGTCAGACTCCTCTCCCTCTCCTTCTTAATCTCCACAACAGTGTGAAAGCTCAAATTCGACTTCCCATCCTGCAAACTCGGCTCATCAATGGACAACAACGTTACAACCGGCCTAATCACATTGGCTCTCGCGAAATCTTGCTGAGCGTGGGACGAGCGCTCGGCCATTCTAGCAACCAGATTAGCAAGCAAGATTTGAACTTTCATTTGGGAATTCCCTAATGCCTGAACTATGATGGGAACCCCGAGCTCCCGGATGATAACCCCGATTCGCTCCTCGTCATTTGCGAGGTGTACGAGGGCAGTAGCAGCAGCCATTTGAGCATCAACAGAGGAATCCTCTTTCAGTAATTTCAACAGCGGCGGAACGCCGCCTTCCTCAACTATACATTTCTTATTCCTATCATTATCTTTCGCTAAAGAAACTAATCCATTCGCAGCCTCGAGCTTATCGCTCACTTGTCCCATGTACAAAGAAGCAATATACGACCAAACCCAAGAAATCATAGGATCGTTACTAGCAATAGGAGGGAGGGAAATCGCTATACCTCCACCGCCGCTGCTGTCGTAGATGTTGAGGAGCCACTCCATGTCGGCGACGGAGTTCTCGAGGAGCACCTGCAGCTTCTTGAAGTCGGCGGCGGAGACGATGGTGACAAGGCGGCGGATGAGGCTTCCGCGGCGGCACTTGCGGACGAGATTCAGCGTCTTCTCCAGAAGCTTCGTGACCTCCGCCGCGATCCGGCGGATGGGGCGCTCGTAGAGGGCGCCGGCGGGGGTGGCGGCGGTGGCGATGCGGTTGGCGGAGCGGAGGTTTAGGCCGATTTTCTCGGCGAGGATCTTCACGGCGGCGCACTCGGATTTGAAGGAATTGGCCTCCATCGCCGCCTCGCGAATGCGCTCGGAGAGGATCACCGGGTACGAGAGGAGGTCCTCCATCACCTCCTCGCGCTCCTCCTCGTCGGCGGCGGCGGGCGGCGTCGGTGAGGGGACCGGCTTTACCATTTCTATGGGTTCTGTTGACCAGTCATTCACCAGTCAACCCTGTCACTCGAAAACAAATGTACAGAAAAACACAAGTACTTTGCAAGTTGCAACAATGGTGCTTCTCAGAAATTTTGTGTGAATGTTGGTCGTGTAGGAAGGATGACTTGGACAATTGTTGTAAATTGCATATACATCCTTGGATTTTCCATATTTAACAGTTACATGTATCAGCATAAATTACGATATTTTAAGCATATATTGATTGATTTTTATCCAAAAAAAAGGGCAGGTGAGTATGCTTAAAATGGCAAAATATATCCTTCGTTCTACTTTATTATATTTTTCTAATTTCATAACTTTAATTTTGGGGACGAGTGTATTGTTTACAATTGTTTTTAACGAAAATGTGACGGACAAAAAGTTATATTATTCACTATACAATCAGATTTTTATAAGTGTTAGTCGGGATAAATATGGAATTTTATTACATAGTTTATGGAGAAAGAAACCAAAAATCCTTAATTCATTGAACAAAGTCATTTATAAAATTTAGAGTCAAGTGATAAAATGACTCTAACTTTAGATAGAATGTGCCACTATAAATCTGTAAAAAAAAATTATCAGAATAACCCTAACTTTATGATGTATGTGCCAATATAACCCTGGACGACGTTGATTTCAATTGTCAACGGGAATTTTGACAGGAATATACGGAAATAACCTTTTTACCCCTTAAAAAAGAAAAACTAAAAAAGCAAAAAGACTAACTAAAAAAGCAAAAAGACTAGCTATTTAAGTATAATTGGATTCGAGTAGTTGTGAACTCGGGACGTTAAAACAAGTTTGGTGGTGTGGAGTGCACA
>JAULKM010000002.1:3591837-3605568 GCA_032355605.1 Rubia tinctorum
ATAACGTCCGTATTTATTCTGATTGAATGATAGTTGGTAACGCTCAAATCAGAGATAATGACATCATCATTATCATCATAATAACATCCGTATTTATTTTGATTGAATGATAGTTGGTAACGCTCAAATTAGAGATAATGACATCATCATTATCATCATAATAACGTATGAATTTATTCTGATTGAATGATAGTTGGTAATGCTCAAATCAGAGATAATGGCATTATCATTATCATCATAATGAATCTTTAAACATCAATATCTCATTCACTCTTGATTCATTTTGAGTGTTCAAGTAACCGATTTTATAGTACTCGCAACGTAGAATCCAAAAATGTCATCCACTTAACCCAATTCATTTCGGGTACTACTCAAAATTGAGCTCAAAAATTGACGAAGTCAACTTTTATTATACCATATTTTCCAACAGTTATATGCATTTGTGTTCCTTTTACATCATTTAGATTGAATTTTCAAATTAACTGCCTTTTGCTGCCCAACTTCCACTCTTGGTCAGTATAGATGGCTGAAATCGTATTTGAACAGTGGATTCAAATTCAGGAACTTGAACAAGGTGTACAAATGACACAAGTGCTCTTGTTCCGCTCCTTCTTTCTCCACAACATTAATGAATCACTCTACTGACATGGATCAGTAATGAAAACTCATATCTCAGTTTAGAGCTTTAAAGGTCTTGAGGCAGTTAAGAGCTGCAAAATACCCATTTGTGAAGGTAAGAGTTTTGTGTGTATGCAGTGGTGCTATCATCTGGCTCATGCGATTACCTTCATTATGTGATTCTAATCTTGAAGAATCTAACCCTTCTTGTTCTTAGTTCATTAACGACGTGTTTGGTGAAAATAGTAAATTTTTCGACTGGATACTCGACCCATTTGTATATGATTGGGTTTTCAATCTCAAGTCATGCGTCCCGGAAGCTCCACGATACTTGAGGAAAACATTTTCATCTGCAAAACATTACCAACACCAGGTACCATTGTCATCCCTTTTCTCTTAATTAATTTTAGTTACAAAATTAAGTTATACAGGAATCAAAAAAATATATTGATATAAGATCCCATTACAAAATTAATTTATTTCTCATGTGCTCGTAGTGCTTATCTGCTTCTTTACACTTTTCATATGATTTTTGTATTGTACACAGGGAGCATATAGGTCAACTTAGTATACTGATCGGAAGATGTCATGATGAACTAGTCATCTTTGAATTTTGCAGTTGCGAGGTTATATAAAGAAATCGTTGCTGAGGAGCGAGATTACTGCTATTTTCCTTCCATTTTGGATCATTAATATCTAGAATTTTATACATTTCGATTATATCGACCTACTGTAGGCTTCAGTTCTTGTCACCTTTCCAGTATTGTGCATCTTTGCGCTACTTTCATCACGTCTTGCCTAAGCTGGAACTGATACAAATGTTAACATTGATCTAACATCCACCGGCCGACCAAACTGTTGCGAGTCTTTTTTAAAGATAGTTGATCCCAGTGGCTTAATCTTTTGTGATTCTTTGCGAGCTTTGAAAAATTCATTTCTCCATAGCCATGGCATATACACTGATTTGTTTAATGTGCACAAAATTGTAAGGCGGAGAAGAGAAATGAGACAGTTGAGAAGTAGTCTTTGTTATGAGACTTGGTGTGTGTGACTATTCTGTGTTGATGAAATTGATCATCCTTGTGGAGTATTTGAGGTGCTTCTCTCTGCCACTTTTGTGAAACAATTCTTCTAAAATTTACTCTCAGGCACTCGTGAGCCAAAAAGTTTTACTACATTCAATTCTTTGAGTTAAGTTATATACATCTCATGGATTATTTAATTTGGCATTTGTGAACTAGTGCAATAAAAGAAAAAAACATTTCATGTTGGAATATACCGCGGAAAACATACCATGTTGGAACATATCGCGAAATTTAGATTTGGCGAGAAGAATATTGCGGTAATATAAGTTTGTGGAAATTTGAGATTACGCAATATTTAATATAAACGTGTGGAAATATAATGGATCTATGAAAAATCCCTATATATATGAAAGAGGATTTATGGAATATTATGGGATATTTAAGATAAGGAAAATCCCTTTATTTATGGGATTTGGATATGTTTCAAAAAAATAAGGAATAAGAATATTATGGAGCAATTATGATATGCCAATGGACTATAAATAGATGACATTATACTACTGCAAAGACACGAATTAAATAGAGAAAATCTGCACTTCAGATTTCTATCTTACGAAGAGTATTTGTGAGAGCCAAATTCTTCATGTTCCAAAATACACGACCTGTGTGCTAAAGTTCTGAACGTATGCCTTAATTCCTCAGGAGGAGGAGATCCAGCGTCGACGAGTTTCGAGGTCAGAGTGAGTCTGATCAAAGCGGATCGGTAGCAAGGGGAGCTTGCAAAATCCAGACATTGTAATTTGAAGATAAATATAGTTGTATAGTGTACTTTGTGATGTATCTCTGATTAGTGGATTTATTCTAAACTGGGCCAGGCCCCGCAGACGTAAGTGGATTTCACTGAACTGCGTAACCAAGTTGTGTGTCTCTCATTTTATTTACTTCACGTATTTATTTAAGTTAGACTATGTTGGAACATAGGTTTGATAGTTAAGCTAAAACGGTAAAACCAGTTTTTCAATTGGTATCAGAGCTTGGTCACTTACATTCTACCTTGGTTGTGCCAAGGAAAGTGTGATATGGTTTTACCATGGCAACAAGGGAAAGAGCTTATGTGTCTCGACCACCACTGCTAGAAGGAACAAACTACAATTATTGGAAGGCTCGCATAAGGGTGTTCATCAATCCTCTGTATAAACTTGCATGGTACTTTGTTGAGAACGAGTGGAATTCTCCAACCGAAGATGAAGAATCTAGCTCTAAGAAGAAAGAAGGAGAGTCAAGTTCTAAGAAGCAAATGCTCAAGGACAAATCATCATGGTCCCCAGATGAATTGAAGGGCTCCTTGGCAAATTCAAAGTCTTTAAATGCGATCTTCACAGCAGTTGATGAAAATCAGTTTAACCTCATCTCCACATGTCATCAGGCTAAGAAAGCATGTGATATTTTGCAAACTGTACATGAAGGAACCAGTCGAGTACGTGAATCCAAACTACAGATGTTGGCAACTAGGTTCGAAGAATTGAAGATGGAGGAGAATGACACGATTGCCACATTCAACAAAAAAATAAGAGACATCTCTAATATGGCTTATCAGTTGGGAAAAGTTTACCAAAAATCTAAGTTGTTGAAGAAGACCTTAATATCACTGCCCAAGAGGTTTTCCATGAAAGTTGCAACAATAGATGAAGCTAGGGATGTATCAACAATGTCTCCTTGGATGAGTTGATGGGATCACTACAGACGTATGAGATGAACATGGAACAACCTGCAAGGAAAACTCAGAAGGAGTTGGCTTTTAAAGCATCTTCATCACAAGATAAATTGAATTAGATAGTGAGAATGATATTGAAGAAATTGCTCTCATCACTAAAAATTTCTCAAGGATGTTAAAGAAGGTTGTAAACAAAAAGCCACAAGAGAGAACTGGAGGAAATAGACCACGTGGAATAAACTTCGGTAAGAACCGTGGAAATCACATGGAGCAGGGAAATCAACAGTTCATGAGGAATCAAGATGGTGAAGCAAAACATCAAGGAAGGATTCAGTGTAGAGAATGTGAAGGTTTTGGTCATATCTAGTCTGAATGTGCCAATACACGAAAGAAGCAAGGAAGATCGTATGTTACCTCATGGAGCGAGGATGAAGAAGATGATGAAGAACTTGCTCAAAATTATGTGGCATTTGGAGCAAAAATTCAAGAAGAAGCTGTGGACATATGTTCCAACGCGGATTCTGCTATATGTTCCAACACAGATATGGTATGTTCCAACATACGGTATGCTGATACTTCCAGCAATGATGAAGATCAATCTATGAGTGATGAAGACATTTATGCTTCATACGAAAAAATGTATGACATGTGGTTAAAGGTGGAAGATACAAATAAGTCCCTAAAGATTGAGAAAAACCAATTAGCCGAGGCAAAGAAGGAATTGAAAGTGCAGGTTGAAAGACTTAAGAGTGAAATTGAGGAGTTGAACGTGAAGGTGAATACTATAACTGAAAGGGCTGAATTGGTAGAAGCAACACTCAAGAAGTTAAATTCTGGGAAGGCAAAGTTAGATGACATTTTGACCATGGGAAAAAGCGTCGGAGATAGACAAGGAATCGGTTATGGCAATGTATCATGCGATGTGGGAAACTTTAAGATGGAGGTACAAGATATGAAGAAAAATGTGATAAAGACTCGCCAGCGAAATTCTCTCATATGCAATTATTGCATTTTCTAGGCCATTCCAAAAAATGATTTCTCAAATTGCTGAGAGACGACGGCTATTTGTATGTTCTAACATAGACAGTACCCAATGGTCAAAGATGGTTCGGAAGGTATGGATTCCTTCACGTCTCAATACTTGTTTTGTTGCTCATACTTCACTTATTGCACATTCTAGAGACTCGTGGCACTTTGATAGTGGGTGCTCTCGTCACATGACCGGAACTAAGGAATTTTTGACAAAGATAAAACCTTTTGATGGTGGTTCGATTACTTTTGGTGATGGGAAGAAGAGACGAGTTATTGGCAAAGGTGAAATGCAAGTTGAAGAATTTCCTATGTTTACTAGTGTGTTACTCGTTAAAGGTTCAAAGGCAAATTTGCTAAGTATCTGTCAGTTGCGTGATGACAATATGACAGTTGAATTTCAGAAAGACAGATGTGTGGTTAGATATGGAAATGATAGAGTTCTTTCTGGTATCCTATCATCAGATAATTGTTATCTTCTGGAGCAAGAAGTACGATGTTTAAGTTCAAAACAGGATGAAGGCATACTGTGGCATAGGAAGCTTGAGCATATCAACTATAAAACCTTGGTGAAAATTTCAAATTCAAAGGCTGTATGTGGAATGCCTATGCTTACGACCAAGAGTGGAATTGTCTGCGGTCCATGTCAGTAAGGTAAACAAATTCAGTCTCCTCACTCTGCAGTACAGTATATTACTACCTTAAGGAATTTTAAATTACTTCATATGGATTTGATGGGTCCAGTCAACACTCCTATTGTAAGTGGCAAGAAGTACATCTTTGTATGTGTTGATGATTTTTTGAGATTTACTTGGGTGGCGTTTTTCAAAGAAAAGTCTGATACTGTGGAAGTGTTTAGAAACTTGGTAGTAAAATTGCTAACCAAGAAAGGAAGTTCGATTGGAAAGATTGTCAGAATCAGAAGTGATCATGGTAGGGAATTCGAAAACGCTCAATTCAGTGATTTCTGTGATGAACTTGGCATCCAACATGAATTTTCCACTCCTATTACTCCACAGCATAATGGTATTGTCGAAATAAAGAATAGAACACTTCTAAAGATGGCTCGAGTCATGCTTGCAGAAAAAGGTATACACAAAAAATGATGGGCAGAAGCTGTTAACACAGCTTGTTATACTATCAATCGTGTGTATCTTAGGCGGTTTACCAACAAGACATCGTACGAGATGTGGAAAGGAAGAAAACCCAATGTATATCACTTTCATGTGTTTGGAAGCAAGTGATACATTCTACGAGATAGAGATCCATTGGCAAATTTTGACAATCGTAGTGATGTTGGTATATTTCTGGGGTATTTTGTGAACAGTCGAACATATCGTGTATTTAATCTTCACACTAATACGCTTATGGAGTCAATCAATGTTGTTGTGGATGATTCAGACGATATACAAAATTCAAAAGAAAAGGACGACGAACCAACTGATGAGTGTGTTCCAACACAGGTCATTCCGCTAGAACAACCAGCTGAGTATGTTGGAACACAGGATCAAACAGAAGAGAAGCCAGTGTCAGAAGGAGAAGAGTATGTTGGAAGATAGTCCCCCAGACCAAGTACGTATATTCCAACACGGGAGATGCCGGAACCAATTACACGAAGAACGATCCATTCCTAGAGTGAACTACTGTGAGCTTGCTAGATTGAAATGTTTTCTCTCACTTATTGAGCCAAAGAATTACAAAAAAACATTACTTGATGAATACTGGATTGTGGCAAAGCAAGAAGAGTTCGAACAGTTTGTACGTAATGATGTATGGTATCTCACTTCTCGACCGAAAGGTGTCAATGTTATTGGTACAAAGGGGATTTTCAAGAACAAGTCAGATGCTGATGGACATATTATTCGCAATAAAGCTAGATTGGTGGCACAAGGATATACTCAAGTAGAAGGTGTTGACTTTGACGAAACTTTTGCACCAGTTGCCAGGTTAGAATTTATTCGCATCTTGCTTGCCATTGCTTTTACCATGAATTTTACATTATATCAAATGGATGTGAAAAGTGCCTTTCTTAACGGTGTGGTAAACGAGGAGGTTTATGTGGAACAACCTAAAGGGTTTGAAGACCCTCACTATCCACATCATGTGTATCATCTTAAGAAGGCACTATATGGGTTGAAGCAAGCACCTAGAGCATTGTATGAAAGACTGACAAACTTTCTGCTTGAGAAAGGTTATCATAAAGGGGGAGTAGATCATACATTGTTTGTGCTCGCGAAATCATCCATGTTTTTTATTGCTCAAATCTATGTGGATGACACTGTGTTTGGTTCTACTTCATCAACTATGGTGAAAGATTTCATGTCACTAATGCAAGCTGAATTTGAGATAAGTATGGTTGGTGAAATTCCTTATTTTTTGGGGCTTCAAGTTAAGCAAGAAAATAATGGTTTGTTCATAAACCAAACTAAGTATGCATTAAATATAGTAAAATGGTTCGGTCTTGAACATGCTCGTGCTATTCAAACGCTTATGGCAACCACCGAAAAATTGGTAAAGGATAAAAAAAGGGTGTCACAGTCAATCAGAAACTATACACAAACATGATCGGGAGTCTGTTGTATCTTACTGCTAGTCAACCGGATATATATTTCAGTGTTAGTGTTTGTGCAAGATTTCAGGCTGATCCAAAGGAATCTCATTTGACTGCGGTAAAAAGGTGATTCGATATGTTAGTGGGACTTCTGATTATCGCATCTGGTATTCTAAGAATCAAGACTCAAATCTTATTGGTTATAATGATTCTGATTGTGCTGGTAATGCAGATGATTGAAAAAGTACTACTGGAGGATGTTTCTTTATTGGTACGAATTTGGTGTCTTGGTATAGTAAGAAGCAAAATTCAAAATCTTTATCAACTACTAAATCTGAGTATCTTGTTGCCGGAAGCTGTTGTGCACAGTTATTATGGATGAAACAAATGTTGAAAGATTATGGAATTCATAAAGGTCCTCTAAAGACTATGTGTGATAACAAAAGTGCAATTGACATCTCCAAAAATCCGGTACAACACTTAAGAATGAAGCACATTGACATCAGTCATCATTTTATTAGAGATTTGGTTAAATAAAAGAGGTGGTGATAGACTATGTTCCAACATGCAAACAATTTTGAGATATATTTACTAAGCCACTGGATGCCTCAACTTTTGAATTTCTTAGAAAACACCTTGGTGTGTGTCGAATATGAGGTATGCCTGAAACTTCACTGTACATTATGTATAATTGTTTTAGTATCTTTAAAAAATAGAAAAACAAAAAATAGAAAAGAAAGAAATCCAAAAATGGCGGATGAAGAAGAGAATTGAAGTGGTTGGATAGCATTTTGGAGCTTAAGATGTGATATGATTTGACAAGAGAGGAAAGGTTATTATTACCTTGGAAAGGTAAAAAGTAGACACGGTTATAGAAGTGAAAAAGGGGCAAGAAGTTATTTTTGGTTCAAAATCTTCAAGCTCTTCACATTCGTACTTTTTCGCACTACAACTCCCACTTCTACCAAAATTCTTGATCTCGTTGAAGGATACTATACCATTCTCTTGTGCAATTAGAAAACAATCCAAATACTTTCCAACCTCTGAAATGGCCGGAAGTCAAAAACCTATTCTACTAACTTACGGAAAACCCGAGAAGAAAGCAAGCATGAAGGGAGCTTCGACCTCAGCCGAACTTGTGAAGAATCCGCCCAATACATAGAAGGCGAAGTACCAAAAGGTAACAGTCTCGAAAACCACTGAAGTAGTTTGGAATGATAAGGTGTTCGATTCTCTAGACGATTTTCTTAAATGGATACAAGCGAATTTATTCCTGTTGATTTAATAAATTTAGAGAATATGAAGGTTGAATTTTTAGATGTCAAAATGGATGAAGTTCTGTCTTGAGATATCAGTGATATGTACTATATAGAATGTTTTGATGTTAAACTGATGAGAGGACAGTATAAGGAATACAGAGGCATAGACACGTTCCATGTCTACTATTATATTTCTAGACAAAACTTTGAGAAGATTGAAGAAATTTCAAAGTAAGAGGTTGTAGGGTTGAAGGTTGTGAAGTCCAGTGATTAGATGAATCTGATCAAATTTTATTCTGATAATACTAGAAGGATTGAGGAACTTAGGGCTGTAAATCCTCTAGTCATTATGATTACTGCCAGTGATGATGGCGATGAGGCATGGTATGTTCCAACATACCAGTCAGCAGAGGATATTGAGTTTGATGAAACCGGTTTAGGCTCTACTGAGGTAGGAGCAAAAGAGAAGGATTTTCAAATGTATAAGGATGCAGTTGCTGAAGATTCTGAAGGATTGAAGACAGGGGGAGAAGACCCCACAGTTAAATCTGCTGGAACAGAGGAAGGAACTCACTATGTTCCAACACATGTGCACCATGTTGGAACACAGGATTTTAAGCAGCAGCGAGCAGAGCAGGGTCCTGATCTTAGTTATTCTAGAGACAACGTACTAGATGAATTTATCCAGACCATGAAGACAAAAAGGAAGATTGATAAGGGAGAGTCATCTCACCATCCAAGAAGGTCAAAGTGGCAGAACTTTCTCCAAGGAAGATGAAGACTAGATCAGTGTTGCCTCCCCCTCCTGTAAGTGAAGCTTACTATGAGGTTTATTATGATATAAAGTGTGAAGAAATGGGAGAAATTTTTGCTCAAAGAAAGGTGATAGCAGAGAGGTCCGTGGTCTTGCTAGCATAAAAACCTAGTGGGTTTTCAGATTTTCTGGAATTAGTTGGAATGAAGAAGGCTGCTACAGGTTCCAAGGATTATAACAGATAGATTCTCTGTAAGGTATATTCGAATTTAATGGGTGGGAATATGGAAGTTGACTCACCCTGGTTTAATAGAGTGTATGCACGTGGAAAAATAGTGCATTTCTCGGCTGACAGGATTAATAAACTTCTGGGCCTGAAGACTCGAGATTTTAAGGAGTTTTTTTTTACGAAGGTATGGAAGTCTCAGATGACCAAATTTTGACGGAAATTTTAGGAGGTGTGAAGACTGTAAGGGGTGCTACAGGTGTTTCACAGGCATCATGTCTGACTTGAAGATTCTTTAGGTCGTATCAAGTGGCACTAAACTGCTGGATTCCCTCATCCATCACTACAACACTTACCAATGAAATGGCAAGACTGCTCTACTGTGTTGGAACACAGAGACCAGTGAATCTTGGACTTCTTATTAAGCAGACTATAGTGCGCCAGACAACATCTCAAAGGCTAAGCAAGCTCTAGTATATCCATGCATCATCTCTGCTCTGGTTCGAAGTGAAAGAGTGAAGGCAAAGCCACAAGATGATATTGTGGAAACCGAGTCTTTGAAGCCAAATAAGAAAACATTTTGTCTGAGGCAAGTGAAGGACTTTCTATGGAAGCCTAAGAAGGGAGATTCCACTTCCACCGGCAGGGATAATCAATTCAAGCTAATGACGCTGAATTCAAGGCTGGGAGCCATTACTATCCAGATTGCAGCTCTTGAGGTAGAGAAGACTAGAATTGAAGCAGAAAAGGTACATGTGGAAGAACAGGCTTCCGCCTCAGAACAAAACTGATGGCTGGAGGACTATGTTCCAACATAGTCGATATAAATTTCAGGGGGGAGTTGTCTCTTGTTTTCTTGTTTTTGCCAATTTTGGATTCTGGTATTTTGTCATGTTTATTGGCCCCAAAGGGGGAGATGACTATTATTCTGGATTTTGGTGGTGTACTTCTAAATTTTGAATTATTATTGGTTTTCTGGAATTCCGGTGTTCATTTTTAATTCAGATTTAGTTACGCAAGTATGTTCCAACATAGTAGGATTTCTGGATATCTGATTACGATGGAATTTCTTTCTTTGGTTTTATTTGTCCAAAATGGATGGGTTCACAAAATGCCAAAGGGGGAGATTGTAAAGTCTTATGAATGTCATGGATTATTTAAGTTGGCATTTGTGAACTAGTACAATAAAAGAGAAACATTCCATGTTGGAACATATCGCGGAAATTCATATTTGCGAGAAGTATATTGCGACGGAGTTGATTTATGGAAACTTGGTGATTACGCAATATTTAGTAGAGCCGTGAAGAACCATAATGGAATTATGGAATGTCCCTATATTTATGTAATTGGATTTATGGAATATTATGTTATAGTTGAGATAAGGTAAATCTCTTTATTTATGGGATTTGGATATGCTTCAAAAGCAGATAAGAAATAAGAATATTATGGAGATAATTCCGATCTACTAATGGACTATAAATAAAGGATATTATACGGCTGCAAGGGCAATGAATTAAACAGAGAAAATCTGCACATCAGATTTCTATCTATCGAGAGCTTTACGAGAGCCAGAATTATCATGTTCCAACATACACGACCCGTGTGTTAAAGTTCAGAACGTGTGCCTTAATTCCTCGGGAGGGGAGATCCAGCGTCGATGAGTTTCGAGGTCAAAGGGAGTGTGATTAAGGCGGATCGGTAGCAAGAGGAGCTTGCAAAATCCAAACATTGTAAGTAGCAGATAAGTAAAGTTGTATGGTGTAATTTGTACTGTATCTCTGATTAGTGAGTTTATTCTGAACTAGGTCAGGTCCCGCAGACGTAGGTGGATTCCACCGAACTGCGTAACCAAGTTTTGTGTCTTGTGTTTTATTTACTTTAAATATTTGGTTAAGTTAGACTATATTGGAACATATGATTACTAGTTAAGTTAAAATGGTAAAACCAGTTTTTCAAGAACCATGTAAAAGATGAAGTGGAGGGAGTTGTATTCTAGGCGTATGTTTCTTACGATAATTTTGCAGGATCTTTTCATTATCAATTTCGAAAATACATCCTTAATTTTATTATTCCAAACATATAAATCTCATTTCCAAAGTCTTGGGAAAGACCGTTTTCATAAGCATATAAAAAGATAAGGTTGAATTAGAATTATAAAAAGGTAAAAGGTTTCGAGATGCAATATTAAAATTTTATCATGCAACATGCAGTTGTTATAAGTTTATGTCCCGATTAATGCAGCCCAAAAATTTAGTCTTGATTTCTTCTAATTTGCAATTTAAACTCATTTTACAAATATATTCGATATAATAAGGATTAAAGTTTATAATTAAAGATTGGTGCCTTAGTGACATAGTGAGTAATGAGTATTATTGTAGTGCCAATTTACCTGCCCTCGATCCTATCGTTCATCATGTTTTCGATCTACTGCAATCATCCACTACATAGTAAAACTTCGTTGTTTTTTCTTCAACTCGTCGGTCGCCACTCCAAAGAATTTTGTAGTTTGAAATTCTAAAGTTTGAACTAAATACGAATGAATTTGGGAATGAAACATTCTATTTTTAATTTTGGGGTTTTGGAAGGGTTTCCACAAATAGAACCCGTCCCTGAAGAGAAGGGGATTATGAAAAATATTTTAATCCAAATTTTTATTGAATACTCCCTCCATCCCATTACTTTTGACCTATTTACTTTTTCACAGTCTCAAATGATCATATTTGACCGTCAGTATCTCTAGCAATATATATATATATATATATCAATTCGGCATAAAAAGCTAATATTTAGAAAATAGATATTAAGATAAATCTAACAACATCTCATATGATATATTTATCATATATATATATATATAACATATATTAATGATCAAAGTTTACTAAATTTGACTTAAAATTTTTTAAGGGGCCAATAGTTGTGGGACGGAGAGAGTATTACATCATATGGAATGAAAGGACTTTCATTTTAGCCCAGTTTGTATTTTGTTTTATTGTTTGGCTATACATTGGACTGTTTTCATTTTTGAAAAACAGACCCAACATAGTTATTTAACCCGGAAAATTAAGAAGTTGAATTAAACCCATTTCTTTCTTTTTTATTTATTTTGAAGCAATTCTTATTCTTCATTAACTTAGTCATCTGCAACTTCGTTTCGACGATGAAACTTTTGAAATTCTGGTGAAAGAAGACTCACTTACCTTTTAATCTTTTTCGGGGCAGAATCTAATACTTCTATTATCAATTTTGTTCAGCCGGTGCTCACAAAGACAATAAATATACTACTTCCTCAATCGCCAGAATCTTACCAGGGCGGCTGCACCGACTCGACCCCCCTTAGTTCCGTCATTAGCTATAACATCCTTCTGGATCATGGGTTCAAATTGCCTGATTGGTGCTAACTGTTGAAGGTGTGAGAACCTATGAAGCAGTGGGAATAACCTTAATCTTTTCTAACAAACTTGTCTTGTCTAAACCTAACTTCACACCATTTGGCTTCCATGAATGAATGGAAGTATCAACAAGTGCAATGAGGGCTGCTACTAACCCGACATTACTCGATATGCTTGGCTCTGTGGACTCCTTCTTATCTCTCGCATCGATGAAGTAATCATTCTTGTCTGGCTCTGCAACAATGGCTCCGCTAAGAACATTTAGATTTGGGTCTTTTTGGTTCAACCAATGGTCCCCTTCTCGACAAGAGTATGACTTGTTATCCCAAGGGATTGATGCTTCCATATGATGAACTTAGGTCGGATACCTATCACCATGTCCTACTAAATAGCTCAGTTTGTTCAAATTATGTCCAAGAATGTATTGTACCTGAGAGAGAAAACAAATGGAAGATGTTAATTCTTGGGGAAAATTCAACCACTGTATTTGTAATAGAAGAAATTAAGCTACTAAGCATATTGCTCACTTGTGATAGGGAAAAATCCCTTAATGTTTCCAAAGGAAACATTGTGGTGCCACATTTGACCCGCGCTACGCGCAAAAGGGCTAGATAATCACTGTACAGTTTAGTTAGGAAAGATGCCTTTGCAGCATACTGAAGTGGTGCATCATTATCTGGCTTTAGCAGAATCAATCCACCTGAAGAACAAAATGCAAAATGTGAGTTTCAGGTGAAATTGGCAAACAAATTAACTAGCACAACCACATTACCTTTTGTCTTAAGGAACTTCATATTTGCACTGTAAGAGAAAATCAGAACGGTAGATCTGTTTGTTGTTGATATCAAAGTCGGTTAATAGGGGTAGCCAGGGTAGCGAAAATATCTGAGCCGCGTCAAAAAAATCTGCAGTACGAGAAAGAGTTGGTAGTACATTAATTGAATCAAAATGTTTGTTTTGCTGATAATCGATAGTACTCCCTCCGTCCCAACATTTGAGTCTGTGTTCTAATACCATTTTCAGTAGTATCAAAAAGTAGAATCTAATATTGGATTGAGGCAATGCAAGAAGAGCTCGAACAGTTTATACGTAATGATGTATGGTATCTCACTTCTCGACCGAAAGGTGTCAATGTTATTGGTACAAAGTGGATTTTCAAGAAC
>JAULKM010000002.1:3605668-3622732 GCA_032355605.1 Rubia tinctorum
GTCTTGGGGAACTTCAGATTGGCACTGTAAGAGCAAATCAGAAAGTCAGATCTGTTTGTTGTTGATATCAAAGTTGATTCATACGGGTAGCCAGGGTCGCGGAAATATCTCAGCCGCGTCAAAAGAATCTGCAGAACAAGAAAGAGTTGGTAGTACATTAATTGAATCAAAATGTTGTGTTGATAGTACTCCCTCCATCCCAACAATTGAGTCTACGTTGTGATACAGTTTTCAGTAGTTTCAAAAAGCAGACTCTAATATTGGGATGGAAATAGTAAGAGTTGAAGAAATGTTGAAAACATACAGCACTAGCAGCAAGCTTGTTATTCCAAGAGAAAATTTCCTTATCGGACAATATTTCTTCATTCTCAGCTGAACCAATATGATGCACTGCATAGTCAAGGTAAGTGGTGTTACCAGTAACAAAGAACAACCAAGTTGCACCCCAAACCAATTCATCGCGAAAACCCGTGGAGTTATAAAACTCTCTTGCTCTTCCTCCACAACTCTCATCATCATGTGATGTAAACATCCCCGGTTTCTGTGAAAGATCCAAGTGTGTAGCCAGACGGAACAACTCCTCCGCAGCTTGGACTAGCCTAGTTGAATAGTCCTCATCATCTTTGAATACTAATGCTGCGGATGACAAACCTGCAACTAATTCCCCTGCAAGGTCTGATGCATTCATGCCACAAACTGAAACAGGCCTTTCATAGTTCATATCTTCAGGCCTTTGCCAACAGCTAATGTCATTATCCTGATAACCTCCACCCGGGCTGCCAACCTGAGCCAAAAGAGGGTCACAGTTAAGGGCTAAAGTGAATCAAAATTAATTCCATGGAGGATGAAAATGGTTCACCTGAGAAAACAATTTTGCTGAACTGGTTTTTGAAGGTGGAATGAATAGCTTAAGAAGGTAATCACTACCCCATTTGATAACATCCTTTACATGATCAAGCTCTTGAACATCAGCATATTTCTCATGATACTCAATCACAGACCAGCTCAAGAGAGTAACTGTATAAGCAGAGGTAAAACTGAACTTCATATTATTTCCTGAATCATAAAAACCTCCAACAAGATCAAAATTTTCAGGTGAAGAATTCCCATCATGTAATCCAGAACTACCGCGAAACTTGATCCCACTGTCCCTCGGATAAGGCCCCGCTACAAAAGACAAAAGGCTGTAACTGGTAAGTAGTTGCTTGCTAGTGACTAGTGACTTGTGATCATGAGTTGATGACTTACATTTCTGTGCATCGAAGAAAAGCAGGGCTTGATTCAGGGCAGGTTTGAGGTCCACAGAGTGTTGGTGGTGCTGCCTCCTTCCTCTCAGAAGCCATAACAACAAAAGGAAAACCAAGACGAAAAAAATTATTGAGGCAGATATGTAGCAGCAACGCTTGAAACGGGTTCGATCCTTGATTTTGAGGCTGAAATCAATGGACCTTGTGTATTTAGGAGGAAGAAAATCGAGTCCCGATTTGGAAGGGAGAAGATTGAAGTCAAGCTCAATGGAGTTCCAACGGCTGGAAGAAGGCAGAATTCGGCCGGCCCCTGAGATTGAATGAACAAATGTTGCAGAACCAAATGATTCTTCCATTTTTGTTTCGTGTATTCTGTCAATCAAACTGCAATTCTGCGGGAAATAATAAAAGGATTGGTTTCATCCCATTGGCATGTTGGAAACATCTCCAATGCATGATTTTTGTTGCTTTCTAGTGAGTAATCTTCACATTCAATATTCCTAGTGTTTTCCCTTGAGAATTCAAATTCTGCCATATGTTCTGTTGTTTACGTAAAAACAACTTCCATTTTTAAAAACTCTTTGTAGGGTAATCCCACCTGTTACGGTGAGGGATTTGACGGATCTCTACTTTTTTTTATTAATTCAAAAAGAAAAGATACAAAAAAGGAGATATAAAGCCTTACCTATGAAAATAACAATGAAGTTGTGATTCTTAAACTATACATATAACTATGCTAACCTAAAGAACCACGACAATTCGTGGGATGAATCCTAAAAACAAAGCATAGGAAATAAAACAATCTGTCTACACAATTACACAAAGGAAATAGCTAATACTATAACTAATGATACCCTTACATCGCCCATTCCTAATGGGCAAAAGGGTAAAATATTATCAATTAGCTAATGTTATGATTGGGCTTATTCAGCCCAACAGGGTTAAACAATATTTTAGTCAGCCTAATACTTATTAGGCAAGAAATTAGAGTTTAAGTCATACACAATTACTATTAAAGTTACGATAATATAAATACAAAGGTATGATCATTATTCTATTCATTCACTATTCTTTACTATAGAGAACGGCTGTTTACTTCATCATCAGAGAGTTTTCCCCATGGAATTTTCCAAGGGCTGTTTTTTGCAGATCACGACCATGAAATTGGTGGTGCAGCCCAATCGAGTTCCAGACGCATCAATTGGCACGCCCGATGGCTAATATCCCTCCATCGCAAAGCATTGGGGCAGATTCAGTTGAGGTCTCAATAGGACATGGTTCAGCCCCTATTGTTGTAGAGGGATTGACCTGCCCCTCTCGATGTCGCTAATAAGCACAAAACCTTTTTCACATGATATGCACTCACCAAATCGAGAGGAGGCCGTTTCAAGGATCAAAGATAAGCATTTATATTGTTACTCCCATTCCTACTACTATGCTACTTATGGGGTAGAGAGTGGCAAGACCAGGATCGTCCACAGAGATGCTAGGAATCTACAAGTTAACTACACGCAGCCGTGATCGAGTCGTCAATCCGACCACATGTTAGGAATGGCTAGTATTGCTAAAATAGGTTTTTTTCGGGGGGTTATCTAACAACTACAAGCATGCAAGATCACAAGAGAATAAACTATATAAACTAGCACTTTGGGAGTATTTGTGTAACATGATCGGTGTTATATTTTGATCCTTGATTCTATCACATGTAAGATATATATAAAAGGGTATTTTAGTGTTTATGACACGTAGTGGGGTCGATGGTCAACACTTCCCCATACCTGTCACTTAGGGTGCGCGTGTAATCTTCCATCTGCACCGTCTCTGTAATTAGGGGAGTGCAACAATGGCCCTGCCTGTTGTGCAGATCTGAGTCTCCCTCGTATTATTACGTCCCAAGAACTCCACCACAAATGCTTCTCTCAAGGCCTACAGAGACAATGGGGATGAAGCACCTTATCGATGGCTCTACGATTGCGACTCACGCTAACCCTAGTTTGCTACTAACGTTATCTTTATCCGTAACCCTTCAGGCCAATTTTCTGGCTAAGACTAGTGTACGGCCGATCGTAATGTTGACTCGGAGACCAACACGTACACACCCATACGGTCTCAGATTATTCTTACCCCAAGCACATCTAGGTTTCCTTCCTCGGGAGATATCAATAAGTGCGCCAACATGAAAGTAGATTATAGTGTGTGCCAATCTTAGTGTGGAAATCATGCAATTAATAAGAACATGAAGAACAAGCCAACATAATAATCATAAAAACATAGAAATAGGTAGATCTATTGAATCTCCCAAAATAAACACCAAATCATGAATACAAATACAAACCCCAAGTTAATTAACTACATCCTAAGAATAGATCCATGGAAAATATTGAGTTAATGCCATAGGTCTAGAAAAATAAGAGAAAGAAAATAAAATAAAAGCTACATTATGCCTCCTTGTTGAACCCTAAAATAATAAAGGCTCCTATATATTGAAGTTGGGAATTAAAATAGGCCAAAATATCCTTACAGCTGTAAATGGCACGGGCCGTGAATGTAGGCACGGTCATCCCGGCTTGGCACGACTGTGTTGCCTCTTACTGACATGGGTCGGCTGGCCTGGAACGGTCGTGCTGGCTATGTCTAGCACATGCCTCAGCTGGTCCTCCATTTTTGAACTTTTGAATTGTGCGCCCGTGTCATTTGGCTCGGGCTATCGAGTGAAAGCACTTCTTGATCGGTTGAATGGCATTGAGTTATTACGGGTCGTCGGCTGGGAGTCATTTTTGAGCAAAATGGGCCGGTCGTGTCGTTCTTCACATCCCGTGGGCTGGTCTTCAAATTTTTGGAGTTAAAACGACACACACCGTGTAATACAACACGGTTCGTGTCAATGCTTAGCCTCGTAAAGGATTGGAGTGACAGTGTCCGCGTTAAACCAAACGACTCATGCTGGAGGGGCTTGATCCAAGGCTTGCCTTGTGCTGGAGGTCCCTGGAACGAGGCTAGCTAGTCTTTCTCTTTCCAAAATTCATTTGCACCATTATGGATGAATCACTGCTCCGATTTGAGAGTTCATGTAGTCTTTTGCATAGTCCTCAAGAAGACAAATCCAATGGTACCACTCATGGACACTGATTCTTCTTGTATCATTCCCAAAACTCTGTACAACTCTCGAATTACAATTCACCCGCTTCTTTGTCTTCCTTCTTGGATCCTTCTATCTTCCATCACGTTTTGACTCATTGTCTTTAGTATTATACCATCTTTTCAAATGACCTTTTACAATCTACTACCATCATTGCGGATGGCCTTCTACAAACTATGCCTAAGTGCTCACGAAATCTCTACTAATAAGCTCACAAAAGATAATCTAGGCACTCATGAGGACATAGTGTCCATTAGATCCAATTAAGTCTAAAAAACTCGGGATTTAGATAAGAAAACCAACAACGGTCATTTAAATCCTTTGTGATGTAAACCTAACTAAAACTAGCAATCAACCAAATAAAACATAATAAAAAACATGTCAAATGCACTAGTTAACGCATGCCTAATGGTGCAGATCAATTCTCCCACACTTAAATCTTTACTCGTTCTCGAGTAAACAAAAACGATCAAAGATCCAAAAGGAAAGTAGCATGCAAAGATAATTAACCCACACATTCAACCTTATTCCTAAGCTACCCTAGTTCCCCTAAAGATGTAAGAATCTCACAACTCTCACTCACCCCGAAAAAGCTAAAGTAACCTATCCACCAAAATCAATCCCATAAAAGGCGAAGTGTATGTGATAAGTGTTAAGCCAAACTTACTCCACCGAAAGAAGCCGCTAATGACAATTCAAGAGATGTTTCAATTTAAGTTTCCAATTTCTCTCAATTTCACTCATTTTATCTTGGAGCCCTTTAGGGTTTTCATCCTAGCATTCACACATGTTGAGCTCACCACTCACCTTTTCCACATCAGCCTCTCATTTTTGCTTAGGTTTTTCAACTTAGTTGGGCCTTGCCTCTCATTTTTTCCTAGGTTTTTCTACCTACCCGGGCTTTTCCCATTTTTGCCTAAGTCGCCCTTTCGGGTTTTCGACTTAGTAGGTATATATTTCTTCGTTGTTATTTCAAAATTATGAAAATGCTCTTTAAAGGTGATATTAGCTACATAGAAAAAACTAAGAATCATAAGTTTTATCTAATCCCCTCCCTCACACTTAAATCTTGCATTGTTCTCAATACATATACACAATCATAGAACATTTATCAAGGGAAGGAAACATGAGAGTACTCACAATGAAAAATGAACACTAAAATCTACCCTTGGTGGCACAATCGCGGATTTTAATGAACATACTACCATCACCCCAATAAACTAACTCTAACCTATAATCAAGCAAGTTCAATCACAACCACTATCATGCATTACAAATTGAATAAATAATTGAGAAACATTGGAGGGTTACCTCTTAGGTTTCGAATTGTATGTTTCAAGGGTTTTGAGGGCAAATGGGTTTGGGTGGTATTTCGATGGCGGTAAGGAAGTGGTGGTGATTGGGATGTAGGAAGGTAAGTGAGCTTCACGGGTCGTGTACGGCTACACGCCCCATGAATATGGGGGTTTGGTTCTCCTCTTTGTCCACCATTTTGACCTTCACAAACTATGTACGTCTACATGGTTCATGAGTTGAACTTCTCCTAAATTCCATTGCTTGCTTTCCTCCAAAAACCATATGCTTCCCACAAAACAGACATGCACACCAAGTGTAATAGTGTTCCAAAACCAAAATATAAATAGGAAAACACACCAAAAACACTAAACATCTACAACACAATGCAATGGGACATCTTTTCTCCCCACACTTACAACACACACATTTCTCAAATAAGAAACATGATATAAAAAGAATGGGAGGTAAACAAAATGATAGGAAATCACAACTTCCCAATGCATTGTTCCCACCTCAATATCCTCAAATATATCCCAACATGCAACTCAATTCAAGCCACTACAAATCCACACTAAACAAGTATCAATCAACATCCAAACAAAGAAACAACTAGTGTGCAGTCCTATGTTGTATATTTGGTGATGTTTTAGGTGGTGGAGTGTAGTGGTGTCTTATTGTTTGGGGTAAGAATGGGAGGAAAATGTGAGAAACATTTTTTCCAATGAAAAAATAAAATAATCTAATTTTTCAAATTTCATGTAGCCTCCCGATAAGCTCCATATATTTAAGATCGTCCGTATGACCCTAATGTTATCCATATGGTGCGGGTTTGTACCACATCACCATAGGCAACCAAAAATGGAGATATGGGGGTAACAATCTTCCAAGAGGAAGATATAGTAGAGGAGGAGTCAACCTTAGAGGAAATAGGTGGTTTGGAAGCTTAGCATATTTAATTAGCTTCTCTATGATTTTCTCTAATGGTTCCAAAAATGTGGGAGTTGGTTCCATAGGTGGAGGTTGGGGTGAAAATAGGTATTATGGTGAATTATGTATAATCACCCCTTCTTCAACTTCTTCACTCTCAACAAACCATTCCCCATCCATGTTGGATTCATCTACAATAAATCTCACATTCAACTAGGGATGGTTAATTTTCAGAATATTGGGTTTCTAGCTGGCTTGCCTTTTCAATCAAATCACGCACTTGCCCTTCAACTGTCTCAAAGCTTTAGAAGAGTTGAGTTCCCGAATCTCTAATGTTGTTATGAAATTGTGATTGGAGTAACTGATTACTCTTGATCACATTAGCTATAGCTAGAAAAATTTCTCCATAATCCTATTTGGAAACTAATCCTAGGGATTGGGGTTGGGGCATTGTATAGTTTAGTGAAGGCTAACTATCTAACCCAAAGTGTTGATCTCCCGATACATTTCCATACCATAAATTTGAGTTACCACTAAACCTCAAATTGGGAGAATCGTGGTAAAGGTACCAATCTTGATCCCATTGACCTTGGGAACCAACAACTCCTACCTCTCTATCATATTCGCTCATCCAAGAGCAAGACTCCGTAGGGTGGTCGCAATGACATATCCTACAAAATGTCACTGGTTGAAACTCCTTTCTCCCTATTTTTTTCAACTAAAATCAGAATAAAGAAGAGACATAAAATTTGGAATCTTAGTGCAAAGATTCCCGGTTCACACAAATAACACAAGAAATACTTATTCCGGTTTACAACATACAAACAAAAGAACAACACTAGCTACTCAACTAATAAGCTATGCTAGTTAACAACTAGTACTTTAAACTAGCATCCCCGATAACGGTACCAAAATTTGACCCACTCCCGATGTCGCTAATAAACACGAGACATTTTTCATAGGAGATGCACTCACTAAACTGAGAGGAGGATGTTTCAAGGATTGTTGCTCCTATTCCTACTACTATGGTACCTATGGGGTAGATAGTGGCAAGACCGGGGTCGTCCACAAAGATGCTCGGAATAACTTGTACTACTAAAGCATTGTTTTTTAGGGGGGGGGGTTATCTAACAACTACAAGCATTTAAGATCACAAGAGAATAAACTATATAAACTTGCACGTGGGGATTATTTGGGTAACATGATCAGTGTTATGTTTCAATCCTCGATTCTATCACATGCAAGATATATATACAAGTCTATTCTAGATTTTTCGACACGTAGTGAAGCCGATGGTCAACACTTTTCCATACCTATCACGTAGGGTGGGTATGTAATCTTCCATCGGCACTGCCTCCGTAATCAGGGGAGTGCAACAACGACCCTGCCTGTTGGGCATATCTAAATCTTCCCCGTATGATTACATCCCAGGCACTCCGTCATGAATGCTTCTCCCTAGGCCTATAGTGGAAAAGGGGAGAAAGCACCTTACCCTGCCTGTTGTGCATATCAAATGACCCTAGTTTACTACTAACACTATCTCTATCCATAGCTCTTTGGGCCAATTTTTTGGCTAAGAATAGTGTATGGTCAATCGTAACGTTGACTCGGCGACCAACATGTACACACCCATACAGTCCTAGACTATCATTACCCCAAACACATCTAGGTTTCCTTCCTCAGGAGATATCAGTAAGTGAGCCAACATGAAAGTAGACTATGGTGTGTGACAATCATGCAACTAATAAGAACATGAAGAACAAGCCAACATAAAAATCATAAATACATAGAAATATGCATATCTATAGAATCTCCCAAAACAAACACCAAATCATGAATACAAATACAAATCCCAAGTTAATTAACTACTCCCTAAGAATATATCCATGGAAAATATTGACTTAAATGCCATGGATATATGAAAATAATAAAAAGTAATATAAAAACTGTAGAGAGAGAGAAATCTCATGTTCCTTCCTACCTACTTGGCTAATAAAAGTTAAATTATGCCTCCTTGTTGAACACTAGAAGAAAAAAGGCTCCTATATACAGAAGTTGGGAATTGGGCCTTGAAAAAGGCCACAAACGGGCCAAAAACCCTACCAGCCGCAAATGGCACGGGCTGTACAGCCAGGCACGGTCGTGCCGGTTAAGGTTGACACAACCCATGTTGCCTAGCACAAACGTACCGGCTCATGCTGACACAGGCTGTGTAATTGGGAACGGTCATGTTGCCTCATACTGACATGGGTTGGGTTGCCTGGCACGGCTAGGCAAGCTGTGTCTAGCACGGATCGTGCAGAAAGGCACGGGCTGTCGGCTGGCTATCCTCTTTTGAACTTCTGAATCATGCGCCCATGTTGTTTGGCTAAGGCCATCTGCCATTGGTTTGAAGCACTACTTGATTGATTGAACGGGGAGAGCCGTTTGAGTTCTTGAGGGCCATCGATTTGGAGTCCTTTTCTGAGCAAAACAGTGGCCGACTATGTCATTCTTCACATCCTTTGGGCTAGTCTTCACATTTTTGAAGTTGAAACGATACGGATGGTGTAAAACGGAATGATCTGTGTCCATAATTAGCCTCACATAGGATTGTGGTGATACGGGCCATGTAGCACCAAACGGCTCGTGCCAAGGGGTTGTGGCATGCCCGTGTTGGCCCGAAGGGCTCTTTTCGGCCGGAACGGATTGTGCTCTGGAGGGGCTTGACATGAGTCTTGCCTCGTGCTGGAGGTCCCTGGCACGAGGTTGGTTAGTCCTTCTCCTTCAAAAATTTGTTTGCACTGCTACTAGTGAACCGCTACTTTGATTTCATAATCATTGTAGTCAATTTTATAGTACTCGAGAAGACGAATCCAATGGTACAACCTATGGACTCTGATTCTTATAGGATTGTTCCCAAAACTCTATATAGCTCTCGGATTACAATTCATTCGCTTATTTGTCTTCCTTGTTTGAACCTTCTATCTTCCATCACGTTTTGACTTGTGGCCTTTAGTCTTCTACCATCCTTGCCAATGATCTTCTACAATCTATTACCACCCTTGCATATGGTCTTCTACAAAATGTTCCAAAGAGCTCACGAGAAACCTACTAATAAGCTTACAAAAGAAGATCTTGGCACTCGTGAGGACACAGTGTCCATTCACTACAAGAAACATGGCCTATTACTTCACCCCTTTTAACTCAGTTTTTTGGCTTAGGTCAAATAATAGGTTTTTTACCTCGGTTATTATGCTAACTGAAGCAAAAGGGGCAAAAACTAAAGTAAATAACCTTAATGAATTGCGTACGACGTCGTATGGGATGTATTAAAATGGTTTCCAAAATCACGTATTATTTCATTTTGAACAATATAGCGTGCAATGGACGACTGACTTCATAGGTAAATAAATAGAACTTTTAAATGATAAAGTTGAAAATGATTAATTTAGATGAAAATGATTAATTTTGGTCTGCAAAAGTATTTGTTCAATGTTTTTGAATTAAAAAAATTGTAGAAAATGGTGTTGAATTGTATGGTTGGTAATGGTTTTACAAATCATGCATAGATTAAATCGCACATATAGTCAATTACATATTGTTCAAATAATGTGGTAAAATTATTAGAAAAACATTAATCATAAAAATATCCTTACAAATTATCACATGAAATATTGGATATTAATAATAATTGTCTCAGGTCCAAAATTATAATAGATTACAATAAACTCAATCTGCTTGCATTATGATAACCTTAAAGGCAATCCCCCCATCACCAGCTTCTATGACCTCAAAGAAAAAGGTGTCACCAACCTTCAAGTTGTTTCTGGAAAGGAACTCTTTGAAACCCTTCGAGAACAGAGCTTGATCTTCTCTTGCCCCAAGTAGTTCGTGCACCACTCTTTCCCGTAGCACCTCAGCACAACGAGAGATTTTTCATTCGGCAGAAGTGGTACAATTTCCTTGAGACGTACTAATTCAGAAAAAAAAATCATTATGAATATATATATACACACACACATATATATATATGAAATTAAAAAATAGTATTAACTGAAAATCAAATAATTTCATTCTTTTATTTATTGGATATTTTAGTTATTACCAAAGTTAGGTTTTTCCCAAAATCCTACTCCTTCAAAGTGCAGTGGAAATGCAGGCTGTCCTCTGCCATTGTATGGTGTTCAAGCTCGAATACAACAGGTTTGGGGTTTCTCCGTTGTTTTGAGAACTGTATTAAAAAAACAATAATTTTGATAAAGTGTACGTATGTATTAGTAAATATATATGTAAAATGTTAAATACCTGGAAAAAAGGGCTACTTGATGACCCTTCACCAGCCATTAGTCCGGTATAAAAATAGAAAATGTTAAGGGCAAACTAGCTTGATAAAAACAACGTGCGATGTCTGTCATGTGTCGCGGGAACATGTTGGTCTGAACCAGTGGCTTAGTCGACATGTACTAGTGACGTCGCCGGTGAGTCGTCATGACCGATATCATGGCCAACACAGAAATGAGGTCGCAGAAAGATATTTAAAGTTAACTTAAATGCCTATAAGCGACGTCATTAAGACATCAGTTTTAGCAATGGATAAATCTAGTTGACAGCATCGTGTCATGCATAACTTGAAATAATAATGTGTGACGTCGTACACCATTTGCATCATCCGAATGATGTGTGACTAGAGATTGACTTCGCATGCAACAGAGATAGCAATGAAAAAAACATATAATCCCAGAAAAAATAATGCATTACTAAGACCAAATTACACAAAACACGTGCTAAAACAAACCCTAACAAATCTGTAAGAAAACTTAGTTTTTCATGTAAGAAAACTTAACTCCCTAGAAAATCTAGGCAAGAACTAGAAAACCAAAAATAAAACCCATACAAAAATGCATAGATTAAAAAAGGTGAAGTAACAACTACAAAAATTTAGGCACTACAAGAGTAGAAATCCATACCTTTGTCAGAGTAGAAAAGGAAAGGGGCGGTTAATGGGTAAGGAATTGAGTTGTGTTACCATGGCTTGCATAGTGGTTTGAAGTTAGTCGATGCTTGTGCAAAGTTAGTTCATAGTACCATGGAATTCTTCAATACTTGATTCATTCCCGCCAAGAATGTCCTGAACTTCACTGCCACAATTCGACACTAGTTTTCTGACGGTGTCCATTGACCGACGTCGGTTAAATATTCTACCGACGTCGGTTGAAAACCGAGGTAAAATTTTTTTTTACCTTGGTTTTGAACCGAGGTAAAAAAACATACCTTTTACTCCGGTTGTATTTACCTCGGTTCCTCCAGGACTGAAAACCGAGGTAAAGGGTCCTGTAAAATCAAGGTGAAAGGTCATGTTTCTTGTAGTGATATATTCGAGCAATTTGTATATTGTGTTCCTGGGATACAGTGCAAATCATATCCCTGGTTACTAATTCAGAATTTTTTTTATTAATTCATTATTCACTATTCACTATTTACTATTCACTATTTACTATTTTAGGAGTTAGTTGTTCCTAAATTTTAGGATATAATTTATTCGTTATCTTAATACTATGGGTGAACTTTATCGTATCACGAGGTAGGATATTGGTTGTGTTTGGTATGACTTATAAGTGTTTTTCTTATAAGCTAAGAACATTTTTTGTGTTTGATAAATTGCTAAAAAATACTTATTTAAGAAGTAGAACCTATTTTTGGGAAAAAGCAGAAACTGATTTCCCCTACTTTCAAAATAAGCCTAAATAAGTCAGTTTCGCTTATAAACACAGTTCTGCCCAACACACCTATTATTTGCTATATTCTAGGGTGTTAAGATTGAATTGTATTGAAAATAATGAATATAATTGGAAGGAAAGAAGATATATATTTTTCAGCGAAAGAATAATTACAATAGGACGCACTATTTATAATAGTGCGTAAAAGAAGTACATAAAATGCGTGGCTAACCACATCATATTGCTGGGATTTTCCACGTTCTAACTACTCCTCATTCTCATTTTGACGTGCACACTTTGACTTTGATCGGTTGACTTGAAAAATGTTCGAACATTAATATTTTTTATTAAGGATAATTAAAATTTGAGAAAAGTTGATATTTTGAAAATGCATGTTATTTCTAACAAGGTATCATACAATACTATTTTTTATTTTTATACCAATTCAATTTTAAAGTCAAAGTTAGAAAATGTTGACCAAACGAATAGTTAAAGTGAAACTTGAAATGGGACAGAGGGAGTAACAGTAATTATGCACGTAACGCTATAAATGAATATTAAGCATGGTAAGTTGGTTGAGGTCGAGTGGGATATAGCACGTATCACACCATTGCAGTGAACGATGTTGTCCCTCAACCAACTCCAACTTGAAATAATAATGTGCGATGTCGTACACCATTTGAATCAACTGAATGACGTGTGACTAGAGATTGACTTCGCATGCAACAGAGATAGCAATTGAAAAAACACATAATCCCAAAAAAATAATGCATTACTAAGACCAAATTACACAAAAATGTCCTAAAACAATTCCTAACAAATCTGTAAGAAAACTTAGTTTTTCATGTAAGAAAACTTAACTCCCTAGAAAATCTAGGTAAGAACTAGAAAACCCAAAACAAAAACCCATACAAAATGCATAGATTAAACAAGGTGAAGTAACAGTTACAAAAATTTAGGCACTACAAGAGTAGAAATCCATACCTTTGTCAGAGGAGAAAAGGAAAGGGACGGTTAATGGGTATGGAATTGAGTTGTGTTACCATGGCTTGCATGGTGGTTTGAAGTTGGTCGATGCTTGTGCGAAATTGGTTCATAGTACCATGGAATTCTACAATACTTGATTCATTCCCGCCAAGAATGTCCTGAACTTCACTGCCACAATTTGACACTAGTTTTCACTGCCACAACTCCAAGTATTCCATTTCCAGGGACTGGGATCCTCACTTTTGTTGTGCGGTAAGAAGTTCAGGTGTGGCCAGCATTCATGCCATTTACTATGTCAAAGTGGCTATTGCCTTCCCTACCTGCAGACCATTTCACTGACTTGACTTGTCCTTGTAGACATCAATTCCACCATCAGCGCCTTTCTTGTCATCACTTTGGTGACTGCCCGCCCTATACGGTTACTATAGCTGAAGAGTGCATTGGTGGACACAATGGCGGAACTAGGGGGCGAGCCGGTGCGGCCGCCCCCCAAACCTCCGGTGACTAGGGTAATATGCCCCTCCCGCCCCTCCTAGTTCAGCCCCGCTCCAGCCCCGCCCAGCCCCCGCCCAGCTCCCGCCCCTCCTCAAATATCCTTCTAGTTCCGCCACTGGGTGGACATGTGGTGTTAAGGAACATTTGATGCGGCTCAAAGGATATACGGTGCAACAAACTTTGTTGTAAGACGAGGCAGTGGTTTGGACACTTGAGATAGAACATGTCATCCCTCCCTCATGATACCCTGCTGAAATTGGTGCGTGAGAGCTTCATCTGGGCAGCCTATTTATGGGCTCCTTTATTTTTGGGGGGTGATTTTCCCCCCAGTTGGATGCTGAATGGGGTTGGAATCAGGGATGGATGCAAAGGGGGGAGTGCGCATTTTCAAAATGCGCACTCGTGGTGGTATTTGTTTTTATGTTGTGTTATGCGGAAATAAAATGAAAAATGGAGAGTGCGCGTTTCCATAATGCACACTACAAAATTAAAATTTTATCGATATTGATTGGTATCCGCAAATTGAAGAAAGGAAGAAAATTTTATAATAAATTTAAAAAGGTGAGGGTGCGCATTTCCATAATGCGCACTCCAAAATTAAAATTTTATTGATATTGATTTGTATCCGCAAATTGAAGAAAAAAATAAAAAATAAAAATAGTGAGGCATCTTCTAGGAGATGTATGGCATCTTCATGTAAGTTCCTGATAACTGTCGCGTAAGATGGGGGGACATGCGTCCAGATTAATCTCGGAGTTGAGTCGCATCTAGGACATTACCTGCATCTGCATATAGAAAATTAAAAAGGTTAGATAAAAAGAAATGCAGAAACGTGTTGTAATAATTTAAGGTCATCAGACTAATAAATACCATGTTCTCCATGGTTGCCCCATCTCCATGAAACCCCTCTGTAACCATTGTGGGCCGTCCTGGCCGCTCAATCATCCTCACGGTGCTACGGAGGTACCACTTCACGTATTCCTGATTCGGGGTATATGGATCTGCTGGTCCCTAGATCGGGGCTACGTAGGCCCCTCGTTGTTCCCACGCCTGAACGTGCGTGTACAGTTCAATTCGCTAATCCACATTTGACCTTCCTCGAAGGCCTCTTGAATGCCGAAGTTTTTGTTCCTCTATCGGCACCAATTGCACTGATATTGGTTGGATAATACCAAATTTCCATAGCACACGGTGAACATAATGTCCCTCAACTATGTGCCAGCAAATGAGGTCAACAATTAACAGCCAGTTGTTCCTACCGGCTGTACAATATAGCGGCAGATGGTTCAGAAAATGCTCTGGGTATGGCTGTCAAATGAACTACCAGAAAAAGAGAACATGTTTTACAGAAGCTGAAAATCATTAAATTTTGAAGCTACTGTTACAATGGGTACCAAAGAATCGAATACCTGGTTGTCGCGGAGAACTGTCAGCTGGTCACGGTACAGTTTGAGCACATGCATCGGTGATCGCGAACAATCATACCGGGTTCTCCACCTGCGCGAGAGAGAGTGAAGATCATTTGTTATGTTTAATTAGCAAAATATTGTTAATACTTAGTTTTAGGTTATATAAGACAAACCTGGACCCAACAGCGCCCATAGTGTTGGTTAGTGGAAGTCGTCCTGCGGGGCGAATGCTCGGCGTTCTCTCCCACGCCCACAACTAGTATGAAAAAAGGCATTGAAATATAACGTCATCCATGAACATGGAAATGTGAAACACCATTAAAGGGTTTGTTGAAGTTACTATTACCTGTAGGAGGACAAGTGGGCCGGATATGGATTTAGTCGGTGGAATTGCGGCGTCGCATAAGCTCCTGTACAAGTGTGCCAGAATGGCACTCCCCCAACTAAAGTGATGATCCACATCTAAGTCCATGATTGGGGAAAATTACATGAGAGGGATCTGATACCCAGAATTGTAAGACATGAGCAATCCGCCCAGCAAGAGTAGTATGAATACCCTTGCCCGCTGCTGACAATCGATGTCTATGGAATGAATGGAGAGTGGACTGAGCAAAACATCACCCAACCAAGAGGATTTTATACGATTGTATAGCGCCCGTGCGCGATGCTCCTTATGTAGATAGAGTAGGTCCTCATCGATTGGTCTCGGATGATCAATGTTGTCACTGATTAAAATAAAAAATGCATCATCAGACATTGAAACACATAGAACACAATAATTAAAGCGATGAATTGTCGTGGTAATATAACGTAACAAAAATGGTCACGTTATAGGAAATTAGAAGCACAATAGTTCAAGAAATGAAAAAGCATGATCATAAACCATAACATAAATGGTCACAGTTTAGTAAATGCACATAACGTGATGTTGCACAAAGCTCAAGTGTCACGAACCACACCGTTCCCGATAACTAATGATTTAGAGAAACAATAATAACTAAACATCGAGACAAACTCAATACTACGAAGGGTACACTATGCGGGACTCTGACCACGCACACCTCTACGACCACCAGGGAGTCTCTCGTCCATCTGATTTTTTATCCTCCTCTCCGCAAATTGGCCACGTCTTCTGCTACGAAAATTCTCAATATCGGGGACCAACCTCCAGTCTGCGGGTTCCCACAAGAAAGGATCTCTAATAGGCATGAAACCGGAACTGTATTGTGATAGGAAGGTTGCCGTGTGATATGCCTCGTCACAAAGGTTCATGGGGTCGTCACGCCTTTTCCTGCAAACAGCCATGGCATGGGAACAAAGCAGCTTGAAAATTTCCCATTCTCAACAACTACATTGTTTCATCAAATATTTCAATGTGTAGTGTCGTTCTATAACGCTGCCATCAAAAGACCTTGTCTGAACTCTATAGATCTGTAAATTACGATCGTACACGCTCACAACATGTCTCTGCCCCCAGGTGTCGTTCCTCTCTAACTTCTTCCAAATCTTGCTCGGCAAAAGAGAACTGCAGAGTAACATGAATATATAAGAGTTTACATCTTGTCTGAACACATATCTAGATAAACGTGTGTAATATAGACGTACCCCCAGTTAGACGCTTCCGTTAACCTTTGCGCAAACATTGCGACTGTTCGTTTGAAAGTCGCGTTAATACAAGCAGTAATCGGTAGATGTCTAGCCAGTGTCAAGCAATTGTTGTAGATCTCCGACATATTGGTTGTAAGAATACCCCACCGGCGGTATCCACCAAAGGTGGGACTCCAATTACTCCGGTCATGTCCTTCCAACCATTTCCAGGCGGCGGGTTCGAGCTCCTCCAACTCCGCCTTGTACTCTCGCCACTT
>JAULKM010000002.1:3628346-3645936 GCA_032355605.1 Rubia tinctorum
CCCGCGGCCCGCCCCCCGCCACCCCCGTTTTAACCCGGGGGCGTCTGCCGCCCCCACGGACCCCCAGGTCAGGGTCGCAAAAGCGGTTATTACAGTATTCAAGGCATACCAACAGTTCATTTAATTTTTTTTACCACTTTTTGCTCTTGTGGTTGTCACATGGAATTCCACACAACTTATCTATATAGTGTTGGATTCATCTACCTTTATATCCCGTTACTTTTACGCAATATAATTGAAAATAAGTATTTGCTTTCAAACTTGTCTTGGTCTTTATATTGTGAACTTGCCTTTCGATTGTGAACACTCTCGCTCTAAATTTGTGTGTCTGTTGCACACTTGTGCCACGTCTCTCTAAAAGATTGGTGTTCTAAGAAGCAATCTCACTGAGTGCGACCTACATGGGAATCAAGTGTTAGTCGTTGCAATCTAACACAATTAGGCTCACGGTTAATCTTGTGAAGGGTGACCAGCGATACGTGGTGAGCAGTGGCGGAGAGGACGAGTTAATTGAATGTGGGTATACCTAATATTCCAGGGGAAAGTATGTCTTCTAACTAGTTGAATCTTTCCTAAAATGGAATGGTGGAAATTAACATGGGATAAATCAAAATGAAACATAGACAGAGGGAGTATCAACACTATATGAGTTTTGTCTCTATTGTATCAGACAGTTTTGTAAGAGATTTTTTAAAATATTTTACGTATAAATCAATTGAGAAAAAATATATTTTGAAGTATGATAATATTATAAAACAAGTTTAAAGTATGATAATCTTCAAAACACAATTTTGCAAAGTAAAAGTCTTGGGAAAGACGGTCTTTCCATATGCTTATGGAAAGACGGAGTTCAATTATAATAATAAAAGGTAAAAGGTTTTTATTGCAATATTAAAGTTTTATTATACAACGTGTATTTGTTATAAATTTCATAATCCGGTTCATACAACCCGAAAATTTTATCTTAATTTATTTTAATTTACACTTTAAACCTTGGTATTTTCATGACTTATGGAAATACCGTATTTCAAGAGACGAACTCTTTTGCAAAGGTATAATAAATGGAAAATAAAAACTCCAAATAAAATTTAGAAAGAAAATAAAAATTGATGAACACAATGGCAAGAGCCAAGTTTCCTTCCTCCTCCTCAAAGTGTAGTTTATCTTGTTCCACCATTTGTGTGGCCATAACACAAACCATGGATTCACCTCTCTCATCTCTCAAAACTCCACCCCTTTCTTAACCTCACAACCCACCCCCACACCAATGGCTGCTGCTGCTGCAAAACTCACTTCCACCGCCTTACTCACCTTCCAGCACCGCCGCTTCCAGCCGCCGCTCTCCGCCGCCGCCAGACCCACCGGAAATTTCGCCCCCAGAAGGCTCTGCATTTCATGCAAGGCCACTGATGTCTCCTCCTCCTCCTCCTCCTCTGTCGGGGCGGAGGAATCGGTTTCCGGGGGCGATGGGAACTGGGTTCCGGTGGTGCCGCTGGCGGCGCTGCCCAAAGGGGAGCGGCGCGTGATCATACAAGATGGAGAGGCGATACTGCTTTTGTGGTTTAAAGATGCGGTCTTTGCTATTGAGAACAGGTCTCCAGCTGAAGGGGCTTACACTGAAGGTTTGATCAATGCTAAGCTTACTCAGGTTATTCTTTTATTGCTTCTGGTTAATGTTGTTGAGTAGATTTGTTCCCTAAAATTAGAAGAAAAAAAAACATGGATTTCCTCAAGCATAACATGTCTTTGTAATTTATGCTTTACTTTTGTTGTTTTTTGTTACTGGGTACTGAATATTAGATACTCCCTCTGTCCCGTCGTAAATCATGAAAAGTTTATATTTTGAAAATAAACGTTACGAAAAATCTAACCTAGTGTCACATGTTGTTACTTATGTATCAATGGAATTTTATAGTTAAACTTAGTCAATTTTGCCGCGATGAGTAGTGTAGGTGGAGCTTATTCTGGGGCAAAGGGGTACAATTGTAGTATGTTGTATACAAATCCGTAGGCATAGAACACATGGAACATTGGTACAAGGTAGCTATGCAATCTGATCTTAAACTTGCTTGTGTATAAATAGCATATATGGTGAGTAAAATGATTGATTACACGGTTTACTGCATGTGCTATTATTCTTTAAAATGTTAGCTGTATCTCTCGTACTCCCCTTGATAGTTCAGCCACTCTAAGCGGCATTCGTGTATGATCACTGAGATGCTAAAACAAGGCTGCCAATAACTGAGTGCCTGGCTTGTGAAACTTGTAGAAAAAAGCTAATGTTGGATTCTGAGAGATGAAAAGCTTCAGCATTTGGGATTCCTTTAATGCTTTTGGTTAGAGAATTAGTAACAGTATCATTTGAATTCTGCCATTAGATCACTCTTTCATTTGAGTGCTGTTGGTAGGTGGACTCAGTAGTGTATAGACTAGAGAGTATCTGTATGGTGCCTTCCTAAGCAGTCGTGGAGGTGTAGCTGTTAACAAAGTGGACTCTCAGATTAAGTTGTGTCAATTAAAATGAATTTAGCTTTAGTTGTCGTGTATTCTTTAACAACTAAGGCTTCAACCTGAGTGACTAGAATAACCTCATTGGTTTTTTTAATTTTTAAATACATCATTAATGTTTGTTGTTTGTATATTTGGTTAGATGCTTGTCGACAACCAAATAATTGGAAACTGAAAGCGTAAAATGGTGTTTTTCCACAGGACGGCTGTATAGTTTGCCCTTCAACTGACAGCACATTTGATCTGCGCACGGGAGCCATAAAAGAGTGGTATCCTAACAATCCTGTGCTGAGGGTACTCACACCTGCTTTAAGAAACTTATTCATTTACCCTGTGAAAATCGAAGGTGAAAACATCTTCATAAGCATAAGAGGAGGTCTGGCTGATGCTTCGGCAGAGATTGTCTTCAGTGGGAAAGCCCAACCCGGCGTTACAGCAACAGATGTAAACATCGAAGAGGTAATTAACCGGAGAACTTCACTTGAGATCATATTAGAACATGGGAGCAATCTCTAACTTTTTGGCATTGACATTGTTGTCGCAGGTACGAATGGTGGTTGATGAAGAACAGGAAACATTAGGATTTACAGGAAGGAACGAATTGATAAATGGAAAGGCTGCAGCTATCGGTTTTCTGCTGTTACTGGATTTCGAGCTACTGACGGGGAAAGGTCTCCTCAAGGGAACTGGATTCTTGGACTTCATTTATGCAGTTTCAAATGCTTTTAAGTGATGGTGTTCACCTCTGTCGATAAGCCCCTCGTGTTCTTAATTTGCTACCATTTTTTACTTGTCTTTCTTACACAAAACGTTTGTCATTGTATATGCATCGATGATCATGTAATTAATTAGAGTTACCCAAATGAAATGAATGAATTCTCATGTGCTATTTCCTCGCATGTCATACACGAGTGAGTAATGAGTGGAGGGAAGAGAAAATGAATGTTTTTAGGTACTCACTTTCAGGTAAAGTTGCATTAGATGTTTCATTTTTTCCTTTTGCAAAGTGTTCTGAAATGGTTCTGATATTATTACTTTTAGCCGTTTAAGTGAGTTATCGTTTCTACTAGTGATAGTGTCGGTACTAGGAAGCGGGGTACATGAGAGAAGCAGAGATGGCAGAAGAGATCATGATGATTGGATTGGTGGTGTTTGGAACATGGTAGAGGAAGTCGTCGGTGGAGGTGGGGAGAAAACACGAAAGAATAGAAAATTTTAAATACTATTTAATTTGAATAGAGGGTTAGGCACCAGTCCATGTCTAATGAGTACTCTGAAGAAAAGATTGTAGAAGTGCTGGAAAAGCTAAAGAAAAAGGCTACCTCTTTCTCAAATTCTGGCTTACGATGCTCACACATTTCGGCAACAGAAACAGCAATTCAAAGATGTCGAGTAGTATCCAGATGGAGGTATTATGTTTCCTCTTTGTTGCATAATTGGTAGGAAATTCTGCAGCAATTGGTCTGAAAACTGATGCATCCGCTCTTCTTGAGTTCAAAAGCCACATCTCTGCAGACCCTTTGAGAATTGTGGCTAATTGGTCATCCACAACTGATGCATGCAGTTGGAAAGGTGTCACTTGCATGAGTCACAGGGTGATATCCTTAAACCTCTCGAACTGGGGATTGGAAGGCACAATTTCATCCCATCTGGGAAACCTCACATTCCTCGCATCACTGGACATGAGCCTCAACTACTTCACTGGCCCTATACCAACTGAGTTGGGTAACTTGCATGCTCTAAAACAAATAAACTTGAAGCACAACGACTTGTCCGGAGAAATTCCATCGAATCTTGGAAGCTTGTCGGAGCTAAAGTTGCTTCATCTCAACAAGAATAGGCTCACAGGTATGAGAAAGCTGGATAGTTTGTATTCGGTCCTTCATCCGAAAAAGCTATACATTGAATTTTGGTTGTAAACGAGAAACAATTTGACAAGAGTTTGACATTATGTTTATGTCTAAAAAACAAGATGCTGCATGTTTAGGTTTATCTCCCGGTAACCTTTAAAAGGAATTCTCCAAAATCAAGTGGTTGACACAAAGGTGCATCAGGGGTATTTCTGTATTTTCACATTTGGGTGGCTGGTCAGAACGACGTCGTTTTGTGCAGACCTATATAAGCCCCTTTGCCCTTCTTTTCAGCTCACTTTTTTTTCCAGACGCAATGCTTTGATTTTCTTCTTCTTCATCGTTGGAAACCCTATTTTTTCCATTCAAGAATCCAAATCCCTTTCTAAACTTTCTTACTGGTCAATCGTATCAGGCGATAAGGACGAATAATTCACCGGCGATAAATTTGGCGCAGAGAGAAGAAAAAGGAAGATGAAAAGAGCATAGAGAAGAAAAAAGTAGAAAAGAAAAAGGAGGAGCTTAAAACACTTGTTGCCCCTACTATTGAGCGTCCAGTACATGAGCGGAAGTCGGTGGAGAGGCTGGTTGCTGCAATTGATAATGATTCTTCCAAGGAGTTCTGTATTGAGAAGGTGTTTTTCTACCATCCACCTAATATGTTTTGTTCTGTTGTTTATAATTGTATGGTGATCATCTCTGTACTGGCACTGTGTATTTTCTGGATCAGGCTAATGATTTGTATTTTTCAGGGTCGTGGAACCTGTCTAAAAGATATTCCTAATGGTATGGTTTTTCATGTTCTTGTTATTTTCATTAAATGTGTATTCATCTGGCTTTTGAGTCTCTGTTTGAACTGTTGTTATCTTCCATTTTTCATAGCACAAATTTGCTGTTACTTGTGTTGGATGTCTGGATAGTTGTTTATCGTGGACTGTAGTTGGCTGCATGAGCCCTTGTTTTTGGTAGATTTCTTATTTTATTCTTGGAAGTAATTTAGAATGATTTTAGTTCCGGGGAGTTTTGTGCACATCTTCTATATCTATTTATCAGTTGCTTCATTTACACTTTTAGCTCTGTAAAATTGCAACTATAAGATGAGTGCATATTTTCAAAGAGGCTGTTCACAATTGTTACTATGTTTTTTTTGTTGACCTTTTGTTTTGGTTTGGTGAATATGTTTATGTTATTGAGCTAAACATGTTTATTATTTTTTAGTACAGTGGCATATAAATTATCAAGGAAAAAGAGTGACGAAACTTTCAAGTTGCTGCACACAATACTGTTTGCAAGGAGAGGCAAGGTGATATTTTTGAAGTTTTATTTGTATTCAAATGGACTGATTTCATTGAGCCTTTCTTATGCATATTGCTTTCATTGGTTTCTACATCCTCAGCTTGATTGCATGAATGATTTTAAGACACATCGAATACCCTCCTTAGGAATAGTTTTCCTTCAATGAAGCGTTCAAAGAGACCTACATCTGCTGGAGGAGTGTAATATGGACCCTGACGAAGCCGTTAACAGGCTCCTCACTCAAGGTTTTGAAAAATTATTTTTCTTTTTTTGGTTTCGCGTATTTTTGTTTCTGTGACCCTAGAAAGAGTGGTTCTTTCTAGGGAGTTTGATTTATGGACTTTGATTTTTTGTTTTGTTTTCAGGGATCAGCATTATGTAGACTTCAAGAAGATCGATGCCCATGTTCATCAGCTCAAAGACAACAGCTCCAGGTTCTCGATCATTACTTTTAGGGTAGAATTTATTTTTTCCCGATTAAAATTGATGAACTAATATAATATTATCAATGTGTGTATTGTTAGATTCGTAGTGTTTATTCAGAATATCAACTTATCGTTAGTAGTTAAGTATATTAATGATGATTGAGTAAGGGAACTGCGAGACGGAGGAAGTACTAAAATTTGATCAGAAGTAATACGGCTTTGCTGTTTCTGTTTTGTCTGTGGCATCTCTCAACTTTTGCTGCTTCTATATCTCAGTAGTCATATGTAGCAAGTCTAACTAATGTTGCACAATTGTATCAACTTTTCATCGAGATTATGAATGTTGTTATGCTTCCTGACTGTGTATAAAATATGGATTTCATACATGATAAATACCATTTAACAACTGATCCAGAGGGAAGAGGTATCATAGGTTTAATGTTTAAACATGACTAAAGGAGACATGAAATGAATATCTCCTTGTATACTAAATTAACTGTAGTATTGCTGGTTTGACCATCTTTATCACAAATAAAAAATATGAGATTGTTACAATCAAATCAATTAATGATAGACCAAACGCTGAAGTATTAGTATTTAACAACAGAGTAGGCAGAAAGACTCTCTTAAAGCAACCTTCTTTATATCTCATATTCACTGATAGTTTGCATTTCAAACTATCTCTGCGGCTTCTAGATCATCTGATTTGAAAAGGGTTATGATCTGACCCTTATCCAGGGTTCTCCATATTTGTGTATTATACTTACGTTTCTGTTTTAAGCAAATATGTATATAACCTGTTAATTTTCAGGGACTGGTAAGGCTTGAACAATTTTGTCTGTTTCAGGGACTGGAGCCTCTGAAACGGAAAACAAGGGAACTGATGACATGGTATGTTTTTTTTATTATGGTTGCAGCTTAAGATTGTTTTTATATATTCTCTTCTTGCTCAACCTGTTGGGAAACAAATGTTTCCTATATAGTCGGCCTTGTATAGTGGGTAAAGGCTTGGTTGTGTCTAATGGTCTTTTGTCTACAGTGCTTCTTAGATTAACTATTATTTTGTTGTTCGCCTGTCATTGCATGTGTTACGTGATGGCAGTAACCCATCTATATAGGTGATAGAATGAAAATAGGATGTGTTTCTTTTTACATTCCTTTACGCATCCATTAAAGTATACATGAATGCATATTAATATGTCGTTAGTATTGATTTCTTTCTGACCGTTGCGCCATTTCCGTTTCTTTTTTCCTTGCAGGATGATGAAAATGCCTTGTTGTAGCAGGCACTTGCAATGTCTGTGGAAAGATCCGTAGCTTTCTCTGCTTTTGAGGATTATATTTTGTTTCATTTGTTATAGCTTTTGAGTGAAGATCAGTGTTCGGGAACATCAAAGCCTTACCATGGTTTCGATCATGGAATTCTATTGATTTGGAATGGAAATATTTGTATGATTGTAGGAGATTACGTTATGTTTGCTAACTTAGATCTTATTGTCACTGTTCAGGAAAGTCGAGCAGGTGGCGGAAGAGGCTGAATCATTAAAAGACAGTCTGGACAAGTATTTCTTTCGGTCTCAAAAGCGTAAGCAAGAAGCTCAAGAGAGAGCTGAATTGCTAGGATGAATCGTGATAATCTAATTATAATTATATATCTCGTGCAATCTTTTTACTGGTCGAGCGTTTCGCACTTTGTTGCTTTATGCATATCTGCTTCTATTGATGATGTGGTGCAGCATTTTTATAGTATTTGGAGTTGAGGATGGGTACATAAGAATTTTATTTTTCTTGCTTTTACATTCTCACTATTTGTCTTGCAGGTGGAAACAATCGCTGATTATGATGAATATTGTCACTATGTAGCAGGACTTGTAGCCTTAGGATTGTCAAAGCTATTCCATGCATCTGGTAAAGAAGAATTGATGCCAGATTCTCTTTTAAAAAAATTAATGGGATTATTTTTACAAGTAAGTGGTTTAAGATTTTGTGCAAGCAGTTCTGGTTACTTGATAATGCTAAAACTGAAATTTATAAACTTATAGTTGAGTTATGTTTATAGCTGCCTTGTATTCATGAAATGGATTGCAGAAAAGAAACATCATCAGACACTATCTAGAGGACATAATGATACCGAGTCGTGGCTTTATGGTTTTATCTTCTCAAGTTATTTTTTCTTAATTTGCAGGGGCATGACAGGTGTTTGATATCTTGTCTAACTGTCTAAGAGAAGTTATTGTGGTGCTAGAGCTGAAACTGAGTTGTAAGTTTTCATTTCATTTGTCCCATAAAGAATTGTACGTGAGATTCCTTAAGAATGCTGATTAGGCTCTGTGAAGCTTAATGATTGACTCATTGTTCTTGTAGTTTTTTATGATTATAGTGCCATATTAAACTGCATGTTTCTTGCGTCTTGAAAAAAGCCTTTTCTTTTGAGTCATGGTGCTGGAAATTTTTATTTATGTATATGGTTGCATGTTTCTTATGTTTTTATTTCTCCATTCTTTAGCTTCACTTTTATACACAATAAGATGCTCATTTGATATTTTTTACTTCTGGCAGTTGATACTTTCCTAGAGGAAAATATTGTACGCAGAGAACTTGCTGATAACTTTTGCTTCTATCAGCCACATTACGATTCCCACCAGGGCGCTTGGGCCTCAGACAAAAGTGAACATGTTTACAAGTGAGTTGAGCTGCTCTTTCTATCATTGATATCTCTGTCGACTTATGCTGAACTAACAAGTTCTTCGTCTTTTTCGACGATTGGTATGCATTGAATTCCTTTATGATGTGTAGGCATTCTTTCAGTTTTTTCTAATTAATTACAGCATGCCTATCAGAAACAAGCTTGTTTATGCTCATGTTGTTCCTGTTTTGGTTCAGTTTGATGCTCATACAGATTATGTTTTTTCTGATTGATTGGAGATTTGATGTAAAGTCAGAACTGATATTTTTGTGTTTAGTTTCATCCTCCTAAATTCAACCTGAGAGACGGTGCCTTTGCCGGACCTAATGCATCATTCCTTTAGTATAAATGCTAGAAAAATGGTAATTTAGGCGTGTCGGTGAGGTTGTCTCTGTAAATTATTTAAACTTCTATCTAAACTTTTTCATTGTATTTTTTGTATATAATCAGATTAAGTTTTTTTATGGGACAACTGACAGTAATGCTCATATACGAAGAAGCCCTACACGTTACTTTATTTTCAAATTTTTGATATAGCACCTTAAGTTTATTTCATTAAAACCCATTTCGACTTATGAAAAAGTATAGTGAATGTGTATTATTTGTTTTTTTAAATTTTGAACTATGTATTTTGTCACTGTGAATCAATGACCCCCTTTTCACCATTCATTTTACTATGATTGTATTTTTTTGGGTTTTACGTTGATCATGTTTTGGTGTGCTGCAAATGAAGGATTTTAGATGGGATGCAGAGCTTAGGGGTCAGACGATGGAACTCAGGCTGGTGGAGCACTTTGCCGATGAGTTCAATAAGCAGTTGGGAACTGGTTTTGATGTCAAAACATCTCCCAAGGCCATGGCCAAACTGAAAATGCAGGTTAAGAGGACCAAAGAGATTCTTAGTGCCAACACAGGGGCCCCCATTTCGGTTGAATCTCTTTACGACGATCGTGATTTCAGGAAAGTTACTTGTGGATCATTTGGTAGTGCGTGTACAATTTTGTCTTCTCTAAGATCTGTTAGGTGTTTTCAATACTTAATTCCTCTCATAGTGAAAAAAGGGAGAGAAACAAGTTCCTGTTTTTGTGCTTTGTGTGGTTGCAATTTGAAATCCTATGCTTTATACTCATAAAGAATTTGTCTTACAAAGGAGCTCAATAAGTCGTGAGAAATTTGAAGAGCTTTGTGGTGATATTTGGGAAAAAGCTAATTCTTGACCCCCTGAAACAAGTCATTGGCAATTCTGGTTTGAAGACTGGTGAAATATATGTAGTAGAGATGATTGGAGGTGCCACTCAAGTGCCAAAATTGCATGTCTGTATCTTCAGTCCACCAATTTGAATGAGTACAGGTTATGCAAGGTAATTAATTCTGCATCTTTCTGTTTGCCTTTTGAACATCTGCTTCTTTGTTGTTCGCTTGTTCTTTTCTTCACTGTTTCTCTTGGTGTATTTTTTTTAAAGAATATTTACATTTTGTTAAAGTTTCTTCTGCATATTAGGTTTTTTTGTATTGCTGAAGAGAGTTTTTTTTTATGCGGTAGTTAGATTGGGGATGACATATGTGTTACAATGATATCAGTTTTCCTTGAAACTATTCATTTCCTTTTCGATACATGTCGTCCATCCTCCTTGTCTCACAACTGAATTTACAAATGATTTTGGGATGATGTTAATGCTTCCTGTTTCTTTACGGAAATAATTCTGAAACAAAGCCTGCACGTTTCTTGTTATGTAGTGTCCCAAGTTTGACCCCAGTCATTCTGATTGGAAGTACTAATATAATGTTGTGTATCTATTTCATTCTTGTTAGCATTATCATTTGCGTTAATGCACGCTAAACACATATTTGCAAATAGCTAACTTCAAACGTGCATTAGTTTCTTTCAGAACTATTTTTTCCATTAACATGATTTGCCAACAAATTATTGAACAATTTTACCCTGTTTCCAAGTCCTTGCATCAGCGAAAATTGGTCCACCTATTTAATATGCATGTTGTTTTTCCTCTTACAAAATATTTTCACTTTCTCCCAGTTCATGCCCAATTAATCTTTCTTGCGCGCTGTCCTTCTTTGTTTCAGACTTGCACTTCAAATGTTTGATATTTGGTCCAACAACAGAAGCATTATTTGGAAAAATTCCAATTTCTGCGTAGGTTCTGTTGCTTGCTCCGTCGCCTCTGCTTATCTTTCAATTGGTGAAGCTTGCCACCAGCTACTCTAGGTTCGCTGCAGGTTGCCAACTGCCTCATCATAACCATCAAATTAATTTGAAATTAGTCAAAATATGAACAAAAAAGCCCTCGCCATTTTGATGCGCACATGAGATCACTTTCCCCAGTGGTGACGGTTACTTAGTTTCTTCTTAAGATGATAAAACAAAGACGTTATCCTGCTATGTTTTGGTGTTTAGGGTTATTTTGGTTTGTCGGAAGAGTACAACCGCAAATTTCTTCTGACTCTGGAAAGAGAATATGACCATGATGCCTTCACATAACTCAGTTAGTAAAATATGACTCTATTATGTTTTGGTGTTTAGGGTTATTTTGGTTTGTCGGAAGAGTGCAGCCACAAATTTCTTATGACTTTGGCAAGAGAATATGACCATGATGCCTTCACATAACTCAATTAAAAAAATTAGCCTTCAAGCATGTTGCACAGTATATTAAGATTCTGGAATTTTTTTCATTCTCTTACAGATCGAAACTTGTTATTCTATACTTTGGCTTTTATTTTTTAGTAAATTAATATGTAAATATATAAATGCATTGATATCCCATGATATAAGAATCTAAATTTAAGTGACATCTTTGAATTACTATTGAAGTTGTGCTCGTCAGTATTTTACGAGTAGGGGTAAACAAAAACTCTGCAAAAGGTAGGCTTCATTATTTGGAGGAAAGTAGAGATTGAACCCCTTGAATAGTTTTCTCATTACAGATCACGTATTTCATCTTCATCATTTTCTCTGGTGATGTTCCCAGGACCGCGCGACTGAGATACTGATTTTATTTACGTCTATCTGTTTCTAAGATCCTTGTGACGGCTTGAAGATAAATGAGGTACGCACTTTGTTTTTAAATTTTCCGTTGAAGGTTAGCACATGGCGTCCCTATAAACTCATACTAATATGTCTCTTTTTTGACAACGTTATTTATCAAAACTATTTGTATTGGATTAAAATAGCTAGAAAGTAAATTGCTGTGATACATTCCTACGCGAGACTTTAAATCAAGTGGAGATTTTCTCAAAAAGTTTCCTTCCAAAGACCAGTCTTCCAAAGGCATTCATTTTCTGTTGTCAAGGCTATGGTGACACTTGCACTTTCTTCTTTAAAGATATGTAGTTTAAATCATATTAGTACCCATTTACATCTAATATGGATACTCTAGGATCTAAATATACTTGTGTAAATGGTAGCTTCTAATTAACTTACAATTTTTTTCTTTAATTGGTGTCTTTTGGTGGAAGCTTGATTTGCACTGTGAAGCCAAGAAGTCGTTATCCGATCCGCCTAAGAAAATTCTTGCTTTGAAGTCCTGTGATCTCAATCTCACTAGACTTCATCTGCTCCTTGTTGGTGGAGGGTAATGTGTCCTTCTGTATCCTTTTATTTTCTAGGAGGTGGTATTGTATCACTGTTTCGAGTAATATCCAAGAGGATTAATTTTGTAGTGATTCATTTGCTCGACTATATGAGAGAAGAATGTTGCCTTCATTGTTTCGAAGTCCGAAAAAGTCGCCGGCACCTCCATGTGTCAGCAATATATGTCCTATGCATCTTTCAGGCCAGGTAGATCTTTTTTAGAGCCCTGTGTGGATTGGTTATTGTTGTTTCTTTCTTAGACTTTGTTTTAGAAAGTATTGGAATTTTATTCAAAATGTATACGTGCATTGACAATGTATGAAATATTATTATAATATAAAAAAGTAAAAGCAAAGAGAACGTAACCTGAGATAGCCTTAGAATGTTTCTTCTGGCAATATTGGTTAGATTATTGTTTGTGTTAGAGAACGATGCTTTGTGTTCTTTGTCACAATTTCTTTGTGCTGCTGTCGGGTCATTGTGTAATACTAACCGAGTTTTCCCTAGACTTAGTTTCATGCACTCGCATTGTCCTGGAACTATGCTTAGGTGCTTGATATTGTTGTATTGTAGAAAGGTGTAGTAGGGTACTTAATCGAACCATCAACATAGACAATTAATTTGACCGATCGTAAAACAGAGGTAAGCTGAGTATGCCAGTGAGAGTAATTTGTGGAATTGGTTTGCGTGCTCATTGTAATTTTATGAAATTGGGTTTTTTTGTGCACATCTACAAGTAGATATCGGAGTAATGGAGTTTAGCAATAATCGAAATCTCAGAGATAAAACTGCATTCTTGTTTGTATTAGTAGTTAATCATGATGACTTGTGTGTGAACGTTAAATTGAAGATTCATGTGTTAATTTTAAAGGTGATGTATGTCTTAGGATTACCTTTTTCAAAATTAAAATTCATGTCTTTTATGCATCCACTTGGAGTATATCTGTTTCACTTTGATCTTTTCTCTTTGGTAACTTATTATCAATTGATATGACAATTAAGTTTTGTTTTTATAGGGCAACCCATCTTTTCTTTTGTTGAATTTGCGGGTATTAGGTCTGAAGCGATGGGAAACAGCGAGGATGCAATTTCCCAAGTCTGAGAAGTCCTCTTCCCCAGCACCGGTAAGCTGTGTTAATGTGGCATTCTTTCCTGTGGATAGAAATTTACTTCTGGGATCTAATTATGATTTTCTGTTGTTTGAATTTGACAGGAACAGGGTCAACAGAACAATAATGTCCATGTCTATCCCGATTGGGCAGCAATGCAGGTTCCCCATCGATCCTTGTAGCTCTTAGTTTTTATCTCTGATGATGGCCTTTTTGAGGTACGGTTGGTTAACATATAGTTTGATATCCTTTTTTATTAGGCATACTATGGTCCTCGACTTCCTGTACCCCCGTACTACAACTCTGTTGTTGCTTCCGGTCACCCACCGTATCCTTTCATGTAGGGACCACCACAGGTACTTTGTGCCCCTTTTCGCTTTCTACACGATAATTTGCTTTATTTTCGAATACTTATATAATCATATAGTGACTATTTATTTAATCCATTCCAGGCTATGGTTCCGCCTTATGGCAATCCTTATGTTGCGTTCTATGCTCCTGGAGGTGTTTATACTCATCATGGGGTTCCCCTAGTAAGTTTTTAGTCAGTACATTTTCATATTTATTTCATGCGTATCTTTGGATTTGTAATGAGGTGGATATAATATGAAAAATTGTTCATGAATTCACTGAATGTAGCACATCAAAATCAAGATTATGCTTAATATGATCGTCCTTTGGTTTTCCCCCCCTCTACAGGGTGCACATTAAAATGGTCATGTAATTTCTACATCTGCTCCTGTGATTGAAGCCACAGTAAGTTTTCTTTGCTCTAAACCAATATCACGTTTAACTTTTTAAGTGTCAATGGGATCACAAGTGTAGGATACTGGAACTAACTATGTTCTATAGCTTAGGTTGGGGTTCCTTTGAGCATCGATGCATCTGCCAAGTCGGCTAAGGTGAATGCAGACCAAGGGCTTATGAATAAATTGAAATGGTTTGATGGTCTGGGAATGTCGATAGGCAATGGCAATGGTGGCGGTGCTAGTGCTGGAGCAGATAACGGTGTTTCACAAAGGTTTGTGTGTACCATGATTATATCGTTTCTGGCTATATTCTTTGACAGCGTGTGAAACTGACTATCCTGTCTGTGGATTTACATACAGCGAGGATACTGATAGTTGAAGTGATGGAAGTGATGGAAATACTTCAAGAGTGCGTCAAATTAAGAAGAAGCGAAGCCGTGAGGGAACTCCTGATTGTAGTAAGTACTGTTGTTAGACTCAGTACCCAACTATCTGATCATAACTAGAATGGGCTTAAGTTCCTAGTGTTTCGTCCATTCTCACTAAAACACGTTCTCTTTTTGTTTATCTTGACTCTTGGCCAAATCTGGTTTCAATTTTTCTTAGTTAACTTTCTTCTAATGTACTTCAGCTTGAGAAGGAAAGTCCGTGACTCCAAACAGTACAGTTCACTCCGGGGTTGTCAAAGGAACTCCTTCCAAAGCGATGTGCGTGGTAGTTGCTCCGGGTAGTGATACCGACAAAAGCACAGGGGATGTTTTTTCTCCTAAGATGACTACAGCTCTTGAACTGAGGAACTCTTCTGATGGAAATTTGAAATCAGGCCCCATCGGTGATGGCTGGCTACAGGTTGGTTTTAACCTCAATCTCACGTCGTTTATAAATATCACGGCGTTAACATTTTTATTAGGTTTTCTGTTCCGATTGCCTTTTTAAACGCATGTGGGATTTGTTATTGTTTTCAGAATGAGCGCGAACTTAAGCGTGAGAGGAGGAAACAGTCAAACCGTGAATCTGCCCGGAGATCAATAATGAGGAAACATGTAACTAACTAATCATGATTTGACTTATATGTAGCTTAGTTACATTTTCCCATTGTTGTGTACAATATAACATGCATATTTTCTACCATAGGACGAGGATGAAGACCTGGCTAAGAAAGTTCGTGCTCTAGAGAAAGCAAAAGATATAATACAACAAAAAAAGGGATCGTTCCCATTTTTTCCTTCATACAAATTATTTTTTTTATAAAAATATAAAACAATTTGAATGTTAGGGATTTTTTCATTATTCATTAACCCAGAAATAAATGTGTATTTTAAAGTATTATATTGTACATCATATGTATTGTATTATGAATGTGTATCTTATGTAATTTTTTCTTCCACACAATGTAAAATATCATTTGGAGTGATTTAATGACATTCAAAGTGTAGATCATGTTGTAATTTGTTCAACATTAGATACAATCACAAATTTAGCACTTCTGTATACTTACAATTGTAATAAGTTATGTATTTAAAATTAAAGTAAGAAGTACTCAAAGTTTTATAATACCTACATTTCTACCACTTACATAAAAGAATATGAGAAAGTATTGTGTTAGACCAACTAACGGTTTGAACAATCATGAAATATCTTGTTTAAATAATTTTTTGGATCAAATTATAATTATTTATATATTGTGATAAATTTAAAAGTTTTTTAGAACTATACAAACCTCATTGCAATAAAATAAGAACAAACATCAAATCAATGCATAATAACATCAATTATAAAAACAAACTCATCTAACAGTTAGTCGGTATAAAATAAGACTTTATGGTATAAATGTTGTGTAATGATTTAATTACATTATTATAATAAATATTATACAATGCATCAAGAGTCATTAATAAATTATTTTAAAATGTATGTAAGAAAAACCACACATTTGGACTGATTTTACCAATAATGAATTCAATTCTGATGAAGATATTGTGCTGCTTGCAATTTGTATTCAAAATATGGCCTTGGATGTGCCGTCTTTTCTAACAGCCAAAGCGGAGCTAAGCTAACTACCTCACAGTTGCTGCAGTGAACGATTTTGCTTCAAGTTACAAGTGTCAGGTACATTTTCTAACTCTCAGCCAATTTTCTCCATGTTTTTGGTCTTTAAATAATGGATTTTGTTTTCTGAAAGATATTGTATGTTGTTTATTTCTCCTTTTGAATACACCCTCTCGATTTCTCTAATCCTTTTTCATTTTTTTTAGGTTAGCAGCTGTTCAGGTACGGTGCATTTTTATATGGTTTTGTGTGTTTTTCATGTTTAAATTTCTGTTTGTTTGTCTGATGATCATTTGGTGGTTTTGAATTTAATTTATTTTTTGTGATTTTTTTGGGAGTTTGAAGTTTCGGATTATTATTTTTATGCTGTTGTTAAGAGGATGCATGCTAGGTTAATTGGATTCCTTGTGTTTGCATCAGTTTTGATGCTGATTTTTCAAATGAAGTTTTCCCCAATTAGAAACTTTCTCAATTACCACATTCATTTAGTTTCCCCAAACCCTTGTTTAAGTTGTATGGTATGTTAGAGCTTATAAATAGATGGCACTTTTTAGAAAATTTAGTGAGAGAAGTAGGTTTCTTGATGCTTGTTTCGTCAATTTAAGTACTTCAAAACTTAATCTTTGTTGGATCAGAATAGCCTAATATTTGTTGGATTAGACTAGGCTTATTTTTGTTTTATTTACGCATAAACATTCAAATGATGAAGATTGTATAGGAAAGACAGCTATTACTGAGTTCACTTTACTTGCATGAGTGATGATGCCAGAGCTGCATAGCAAAGCGAGGAGATCTAAACGGCTTGGTGATCTCCAACACGCTTATGAAGTGGGGATTGCTTGCGCCACAATCGGCTCCAAATAGAATAACCTGAACAAGAGAAAGAGGTTGGGGTAATGCCTTTGCAGCTGTAGATAAATGGCCTTCAGTAGCAACATCTGCTAGGCTAGCCCCTTCATCAGTACTGTTCATACCGGATTTACTGTTCATCGGTCACTATTAATGCCGGTTTTTTAACTGTAGCTGCCGCCGGCCAATTGTTTTTTTAAAAAAAAATTAGGGTTTATTTTTGTTGGGCCAAATTAAAATCCTGATTGAATTTAATGGACTGGGCCCATTAATTGAATCAATTGGCAATTAATTGGTTGGACTAATTTCTTGTTAATTTAATTTTTGAGTGGGAGAAATTTTAATTTTGGAAATTAAAATTAAATATAAACGAATTTTGGTTATTAATTTTGGTACACAGGTTGCCTAATATACCTAATTTAAGAAAATAATTAAGGTTAATAATTTTAGAAATTAGTTAACTTAATTATTTTGGTATAAATG
>JAULKM010000002.1:3660424-3672859 GCA_032355605.1 Rubia tinctorum
ATTTCATCCACTCATTCTACTTTTTACTTTCTACATTCAATTTCATCCATTCATTTTCTTCACATAAATTCAAGCACATAAACTTATGGTGTCATAAATAGAATAACAGCGGGAGTATATCTAATAATCTAATAATTCAAACTATTCACCCAAATACTAATTTACCATATTATTATGTAATATTTAGTCTTTTGTATAAGATTTATTCGATTATAATGAATATTTGGCATAATTTAAATAATTTATAGCATTATAATTTATTTTTATCTGAAAACGTGTATTTTTGTATTTCCTTTTAAAAGAGATATAATTTTATAAATTCAATTAATTAATTATTCATTTATTATCAACTGACATTTCTTATTTTAATCACTATAATTTTTACAAGGTAAAGTATTTTTATGTAGTACAACAGTTAATAATTTTCTACGTCTTTTACGTATGTGTCGACAGAAATCGAATCGATTTTCTTTCATTCAATGCATTATAATATTAATTTATTTATTATAAATTCTGCACCATGTGTAATTTTCATATACATATGACAATAACTTAATATTTATTTAAATTTTAAATTATATTTAAATTTTAAATTTTTGTTTAGAATTCGTGCATCGGCACGGGGTGTTGTCTAGTTTTGTATATTAGGGAAATAAGTATGTTTGGGTGAGAACCCAATCACATTTTAATAAGTGTTAAATAAGTTAGGAAGAAAAACATAAAAGAAATTTAAAAATAAAAACTACATTCAATTTCCCACTTCAATGACACTTGTCAAGACGTTATTGAACTCTCACCCAACATACCGATTTCCCTAACATAAATTTTTTTGCTCATGTAGTAGAATATAGTCTTTAAGGTTTACTAGTTCGTCAGATAATCTTTTTTTAAAAAAAATAAAACCACCCTTAGGTGGGGTTATTATTAGGTCCCCAGCCTTAGAAGAAAAGGTAAATTAGTACAATTCGTTTGAAGCAAAAAATAATATGAAACTAAAACTACAGTCTGAAACTATACATATATAATACAAAAGTGAATCAGATAATTCAATTCAATTCAATTCAATAAGCATTATTTATGTTATTTTTCCTATTATTATTTATAATACATGCATCTTTTTATTGATAATTCAGTTCAATTTACAATAAATTTAATAGGGTCTAAGTTGGTGATTTTAAGAATTAATGCAACTTAATAAAAATATGCAAAATTAATGATACTGCAAATATGGGGTACACACAAATCCTCACCACCACACATATCCTCATCATCATCATTTCTCTAAATATCAAATTAAATGCTTGTAAAATGTGAACATGACAGCTATGAAGGGAAAAATGATCATCAGATATTTTCAAAAAGGAAATAGGTAGCCGACACAGAAATAGTGAAGAAAACAAAGTCATCTCCAGGACAAGAAAAGACCTACCTTGGAGCTGCAAGCATTCACTCTCGGTCCGATCAGTAAAGGCCACAGCATAATTGGGATCATCAATTGCCCGGAGCATATACTGCTTTCTCCCGGCGGCTTCGTTCGGAACAATACACGCCTGGAGCTCGGCGACCTCGTCGGAACCCCTCCTAACCTTCACCTTAACCGACGTCTCCTTTGCCTTGAACGAGCTGTGGAGAATTTTCTGCACCTCGGATTTCCCGTTCTTGAACGGTTCCCGGATCGTCAGGTTTGCGACGGTTAGCTCCTCGACGATGTCGCCGGTCTGCAGGAGGTTCCCGGTCCATTCGTCGGCCCTCGAGCTGCCCTTTATGCATTGTATGGCCAGGACCAAGGATCTTGGAGAGGATGAAGAGGTTGATGATGATGATGACCGGAAGCTTGATGAGTTGGACCGATCCATGGGCATTTTCGGGATGGGGATTTTTTTTTGTGGGGGCGATATTAATTCCAGGCTTTGATTTTCTTCAAGATTCAGAAGGTTTTGGGTTTTGTGGTGAAATTTGTGGGGTTTCGGCATTCATGATTATGATGATAAGCATTTTCTTTCTGGGGTAATAATTAAAGACTCGCAAGTCTCTATGAGTTCTTAAGGTCAAAGAATTGATGAAATAATCCTAAGGTGAACTGAGCAATTATTAGGCAAAAAAAGTGGTTACATATGAATGGTTTAAGAGACGGCATGAATGGACTGATGCAATATTTAATGTCCCACGCCACGCCACGCCACCCCACCCTCTCTATTTCAAAAGAATAGTCATTCCGTAGCTCAAGTACATTAGAAATTATCATAAAACAATTTAAAATTTAGCTGATAGCAAGCTTTCAAATTCGTGGGTTCAAATTAAATATCATTAATTCGTGGGTTCAAATTAAATATCATTACTTTTTCTCCGCGATTCTGGATTTTTTTCTTTCACACCCGTCGTCTATTTTAAGTTTTGAACTTGGAATTTTTGTCTTAGTAGTCGGATTGACAATAAATGGTTTCAAAAATCTGACAAACCGTGTTTTTACCAACTGCCGTCTATAGTAGTATTAGTATTAGTATTAGAGTCTCATATTGGTGGTTGAGAGAGTTATAACTCAATATATAAGATCATAAGTCACTCCTACAAAGTACCACTTGGTTTTATAACAAAAGTCCATGATTCTTATATGGTATCACAATCATGGTTGACCCGTAACCCATTTCTATCCACGTTTATCGTTGCACGTGAGGGGGTGTGTTAGAGTCCCACATTGGTGATTGACAGAGTTATAACTCAAAATATAATATCATGAGTCATTCTACATAGTATCAATTATTTTTATGATAGATGTTCATGATTCTTATCATTATCAACGCTAGTAGTTAGGACCTGAATCGTTGCTGAAAGTACCCTCTGATGGCTCCATTATTTTACTTTACTGCACTTTTAAGGGAAGTTCTGAATGTAGAACAAGACTTGAAAATTCACTAAAGTAAACAATCGTCATTTGAAGAAATCCTACAAAAATACACATTACAAGATACTGTTTTAAGGGAGTTTCAAAGGTAATTCGAACGTCGGAAGGTGCCTGAAGTGCGCTTCTGAGGGCAGGAGCATACTAAAATAAACGACAATGGTTAAACTGTCGTCTAAAGAAACCTTACAAAAATATGCACTAAATCTACTCTCTCTGTCCCAGTTGTTCTTGCTGCGAGAGAAGGGGGAATTTTTACGGAGTGATTATTTTACTATAACATGGGTCAGCTGGCAAGTGGGTTGGGCTTTCTTTTTTCTTTTTTTTTGGGCATGATTTGGTAAGTTAAAAGGCAAGCCCCATTTTTGAAAATCCATTTTAATGGCGAGTTGAGGCTTCAAACACTAGTGGAGAACTCTCTATCAAAGGCAGCGTTAGAAGGCGGTTCCGTCAAAATTTTGAGGAACCACCTTTGGATTCTTCTAGGGTTTAACGTCCATGTTGACGTCGATGATCAAACTCATAACAATGCATGCATTCAACAATCAAAATTGTTCATTTTTTTAAGTTGGATGGACTCAGAAATAGTTCAATGATCAAAATAACACTTAAGTAAAAATAAAATATCACTTAAAGATTTGAAAGACAAACTCACACCATTGAAACATGAATGCATGCACCAAATGAGAATCTAATATTTTAAAAAAAGGAAAATACCAGTATTAATGTTTAAAACAACACGTTGAAATAAAAGGTAAAAAATTAATTAAAATGAAATTATATACTTATAAGTTAAAATTCTGAAAATTAATATAGTAAAATACCTCAAAATAGTGTCAAAACGTAAAATGTTTCGGAAGTTTAATATAAAGCACAAACATTAATAGGCATGAATTAATGGGGAAAAACTTTTAGAAAAACATCAAACATTTTGTTAGAAACATTAAGCATTGTAGTTGAAACGTCAAATCTTCCTGTAAAACATCGTGGGATGCACGAGAATTAGAAGAAAATGAGATATTTTATTATATGCAGACTTTCTTGTGACTTGTAATCAAAATAATTCGAATTCAAACCCACAAATAAAGCATTTACATCCAGAACCTCATACTATACTATTGACAATACTTTTAAAAATTATATTTTGACATCGGTTGAGTTTATTCATCATGAAAATCCTCTATTTATAGGGCTTTGTACAAGAGACTTGAGGCCGAAAGGAAAGGGATTCTAATCTAATAATAATACCATAAGAGTCCTAATCTATGACTAAGTCTAGCAGGAAAAGGATATTACATAACCAAATCTAATGTAATCAATTTTTTTATAAAATATTCCCAATAGTCCTCTTCAAGTTGGAGTGTGAAGATCTAAAACACCCAACTTATGAAGAAGTGAAACTGATGACCCCCAAGTGCTTTGGTAAAGATATCCGTTGGTTGACTTCAGGTGCCGATATGATGAGTGATAATCTCCCCAGAATGAACAAGATCACAAACAAAATGATAATCAATTTCAATATGTTTCGTATGCTCGTGAAAAACTTGATTAGCCACAATGTGAATAACTGCTTGACTATCACAAAATAGGCAAGCCGGAGAAGAAGGACCAACACCAAGCGAATGAAGAAGAGACTTAAGACAAATTAATTCATAACAAACCACGACCATTGCGTTGTATTCTACTTCTCCTGAGGAGCGAGAAATTGTAGGCTGCTTCTTAGTCTTCTAAGACACTGGAGACTCTCCAAACATTACAAAATATCTAGACGGAGAATGGCAAGTGATTGAACAAGCAACCTAGTACGAATTACAATAAGTAGTTAAATGTAACAAACTTTTAATAGAAAGAAAAATTCCCTTCCTTAGATGATGTTTCAAGTACTGAGATAGATCAGTCTCCCAATCAGATGACGATAACACATGGGACATGAAACTGGGACCTTGTCGCACATGCCAAATTATGATATTGTTCCTAATCGGAAAATCAGTTGGTTTGATAGCTAACAAACCAGTATCAGACAAAATGTCAAGAGTATATTTCCGTTAAGAATGAAACATCCCCTCCGGACTGCGAGCTATCTCAATCCCAATAAAGTACTTAAGAGTACCAAGGTCTTTCATATGGAAACACAAACTCAAGTATGACTTGAATTCACTCATGAGACCAGACGAAGCACCAACAATAATCAATTCATCGACATAAACCAACACATGTTGTAAAATAAAATAAAATAAAATAAAGTTAATTTAATATAATATGAATGACACCAATAGCACATCTAAATCCTAGATGCATTGATATCTCATCAATGACACTTCTCATCTATGATGAGGATTACAATATATATATATATAAGGCTACAAATTAACGTCTAATATGATTATGATTCTAAGGCACATAAGGAAATTTCCATATATAATCTAACCTATCATGAAACTACCATTTGATAACTTTTCCTACAGGGAAAGGATTTCTATTCCTTATTATCCTCCCTCAAGTTGGAGCATGATGAACGAGAATGTCCAACTTGCGAAAAAGATTATGAAATTAATAATCGCTAAAAGTTTTGGAAAAAATAAACCTCTATAGAGCAAGATTCAACTTCAGTAGCAGTAGAAGTAGAAGTAGCAGCAACAACAGTAACAATAGTAGCAGCAGAGCAATATTCAACTTCTTTAGCAGTAGTAGCAGCGGTAGAGAAATATTCAATTTCAATAAGAGTGATATTTGTAAAGGACCATAAATATGATCGATTGGTGAGCAACAACGGTGAGTGGTGGAGATCTTTGCGGCGACGATGATAGCTAAAAGCGACGCCGGCGGGAAGGATACGCCGATATCGGTAGAATGGTATTCAATTTTCAGTAGTAGAGGCAACAACATCAGCAGTAGAACAATATTCAACTTTAGTAAGAGCGGTATTTATCACGAACACGAGCAGAGTAATAATAATATAGGAGTAGATAAAATAAGTAGAGAAGAATCAACGAATTAGCTATGACCACGGCATAGAGCGGGCTATTGTCTAGGCGCTAGGAGGTAAATACGGCTAAAGATCATTGAAATGAACTAAGAGGGGTCCCATATCAAACTTTCTCTGATACCATGTAAAATATAATCCGGATAATTTAATATAATATGAATGGCACCAATGACAATCTTAATCCTAGGTGCATTGATATCTCATCAATGACACCTCGCATCAATGATGATGATTATAATATATAGGGCTACAAACTAACGTTTAGTAAGAATCGGATTCTAAGGTACATAAGGAAATTACCATACATAATCTAACATATTAGGAAACTACCATCTATAACCTTTCATACAAAGAATTTCTATTCCTTATTACATGCAAATCCTGAGAATTTTGAGTACAAGAGAACAAAGAGTAGTTTGCCTTACTCTGCATAAAACCAAATAAAGCAAGAGCAGTCGCCAGATTCGCGAACCAATTGCAAGGAGCTCTGATACCATGTAAAATATAATCGGTTGAGTTTATTCATCATGAAAGGGTCCTATATATAAGGCGATGTGCAAGAGACCAAAAGGCTGAAAGAAAATGATTATAATCTAACCATAGGGTAAAATACAAATATAACTCTATTATTTTTAGAAAATGTTTATCTAACCTTATAAAATCTGAAAGTGAGATTCTAACCATAAGTTTCAGCAAATGTGCCGACATAACATTTTCGCACTATTCCGGCATTGACTTGGTGTTTTCCGGTATTTACCAAACAAAAGAAAACTAAAACATCCCTAGTCCTAAAAATGTAATGACATAAATACCTCTAGATTTCTTCTTCTTCATATTCAAACCACTCCGCACAAACTCCACCGGATCTCCGCCGCCACCCCATTTCTCGTCACTGCTACCTTGTACGTGTACTAAATAACTTGAAAAGCCAAATATATCAGTCTCGAAACATTAATTTTCAAAATTAAAGGACATCACCAGTATATCTTGAAGGAATTGAAGAAAGAACAAAAGACGAGTCCACAACAACAAAGACATAAAAAAACTCCTTTAAATAACAAAAAATGCAACAAGATTGAAATCACAACTTTCATATCAACACACATACACAATTTTAGTACCAATAAAGAAAATGGACGCATCATGATCCGGAAATAGGTGCGATGAGGAAATGGATGCATCATCATCAGCATCGACAGTCCAAAAGCCAGCATCCCTAGACTTGTTACCTACAACAACTACTCCAGCAGCCGACTAGATTTGACTGAAAATCCTGACGAGTTTGCTAACGCCAACTTTGGTCGGACCAGGCTGGAGTCGGCTGTCGGGTTCCGACGATGACTTGCTGAGGTCTCAGGCGACGAGCGACTGAGGTCTCCGGCGACAAGCTGTTGTCCGGAAACGAGAAGACGAGATGCTGCTTGTTCGAATTTCTTGTGGGTGGAGCAGAATCCACTAAACGGCTGCGTAATTGACGATACCCTTTTTTTTCACAGAATAAGGGGTGGGGTGGGGTGGGGTTTAGAAGAAGAAGAGCAGTGAATTATTATTTTTAATGTCTTATCCTATTTTATTTTTAATCATGGGTATAATGGTCATTCTACCATTTTTGGTCAATTTCTTATTATTATGGTTAAATTGGTACTTTTATCAAAAACTTAGGGTTAGATTTAGACTTTCAAATATTAGATTGATAGGATTATTTTAGCAGTTAACTCCTAATCATATTACCATAAAAGTTATAATATATGCCTAAGTCTCACAGATTAAATATATAACAATGTCTAATCAAATCTAATCAGAATATTTATGAAATATCCTCAATACTACTCCCTCTGTTCAGCTAAGATTGACACATTTTTAGTCAACTTTCTCAAGTCACGTTTGAACATAAATTTCATATAACATATAAGTAGTAATATTATCATGTAAGGTATCGTTGGATTATACGTAGCATGTACTTTTTCAAACATTAAAATTTTACATGATATTAACATACGTAGAAAAAGTTATTAATGGTCAAATACACCTCGAAAAATGGATTAAAAAGTGTGTCATAGTCCGAGTATCAAAATTGACTTTGATGGAGGAAGTAATGATTTTGAATACCAAATCAAGTTGGGTGGACAAAGTAGGCATATGGCCTAAACCAAATGCATGGTCCATAATTAAGAGATACTACTTGCACTATTTTAAATTGCCATTGAACACCAAATATGTGGTGTCACTGTCCAATCATTTTCACAACTAGAATACTCCCAGCATTTATATTCAAATATTCTTTTTTAATGATTATATTTTAGACTCTCCATGCTCTTTTTATATGACATTAAAGGTTTACGTGTTTGGATTAGATTAATGAAGTAAGTTGATAAAACTAATTTTTAAAAAGTTGAATGAATGAAATTTAATTAATCTTATATAGTAAAAAAACGTGTCAATATTAAAAAAATTTGTAACGGAGTAATTACAAAATTTAGTCACTCGTTATTCTCGCGTCCCAATCTTTTCCACTAATTTCATCCGAAAATAAATTTAAGTGTCCTTTTGTGGGTTCATTCTCAGGCAAATAGTTGAGTATCTCGACTCTAGAGAATATCCTCTTTGTATCAACCAACTACTTCCCACAAACATATTCATTAAAAAATTCTCAACTTTGTCAAAGGCTGAAAATTTTAATAATTTTTCCCTGTGGAAGAGTAGACAAAAATAATAAGCCGACAAAGCCAGCATACCAAAACAGCCACTGAACCAAGATTTTATTCCATACCCTTACTCCAGAGACTTTTCCACGTTGCTACGTGTAAGATTATAAAGTAATTAGGAATAAATGTATTTATGTCCCGAGATCTTTGTTCACTGCACATATACCCTTCAGTTTTTCGAAAGTGCACACATATCTTCTTCAATTTTTTGAAAGTGCACATATATTTCTGTAGCCTGAGATCGGCGTTTGAAAAAATTGAGGGATATTTATGCACTAAACAAGAAACAAGGGTATATGTTCATTTTCAAAAAAACTGGGGATATATGTACACTAAACAAGGAACTCGGGGAAATAAATGCACTATCAAGTAACTATTGTTATAAAAAAAGGAGGGAAATAAGATCAAATTATTAAAATATGCTTAACTGAAAGATTGGTTGGTGAAAATTGACAGGAGATACTGGATCAGTACAAGTCGAATTACTCCAAGTTGAGGGAGGAGCTAAGCAGGCACATCGAGTTTGCTAAGGTGGCCAAGTATTGTGAATGCCTTTCTCCTAATTTAGATGATTGCTCCCATTGTTTAAGGAAACAAGTTGTGAACTTGCTTTCCAAAAAGGGATTCAATGCAACCATTTGCATCTCTTCATGGAAGAAAACACATTCTATACCAGCAGGTAACATTTTAGACAGGTCAAAATCGAACCTTCGAGATCTAGAGAGTTTATGATGCCTGAATAGCTCTGGATTCTTACAATTTTTCCAGGAAAACACGAATACATCGAGGTGGTGGTGAGCAGTCAGGGGAGGAAGAGGAAAGTCAAGTTCTTGATAGAAATCGAGTTCCGGGATGAATTCAAGATGGCAAAAGCATGCAATGAGTATCAGAATCTAGTGAATCTGCTCCCGGAAACTTACATTGGCAAAGCTGAGCATTTGAATGCGATTCTTCGCGTGATGTGCAATGCAGCCAAAAGGTCCACGGCTGAGATGAAGATCCATTTGGGTCCATGGAGGACGAGAAGCTTTATGCAGATGAAATGGTCAGCTTCTTCTCCTTCTTCGTCTTCCACTCCCTCACCTGCCTCGCACCTGGGGTTAATGGAGGAAGAAGAAAAAGGAGTTAAATCCAATCTGTCAGTCCCAGCAGCTATCAGAGTTGCATAAAACGTCTGCTGCGGTTTTGCAGATCCAATTTTGCACCTTCCACCACTTATTTTTCTGCAAGGATGAATAGCAGTAACTTTGCCAAGAGATTTGCAGAAGCTTAGGTGAAATTTTACACTTTTGCAGATGGTAACTGGATAAAGAGGAAACACTGAGGGGAGAGAAGTTTGTGTGTTTGTTTGAAACTGTCGTTTTTGTGAGAGATACAAAGATGAGACAAGACCATGTATGCGAACACCTTGTCTCGCACGACTATGACAAGAATAATAGTCCTAATTATACAATAATAAAACTACTGCAGCACAATTTATGGTGCACTGCCTTCACTTACAGCTCTGAAATCTCAGTTTCCTCTCTACTCTTTCAAGAACAAAGATGAAACGTGTATATAGTTGTAGAACTGAACCTATCAACAGTAATTAGAATTCCCATATCCCCAATCAGACGTAAAGAAAGGTACAAATGGTTAGTGAACAAGAAAGCCGAAACCATCTAAAAATTCAGGAAAAATGATCTACAAGATGGACAATAAGAATGATTACTCATTGTGGTTGAAGAGATATTCGTTTGAAGCAGAACTACAGCTGCCAGGAAGTGGCTAAAATCCCTGGAATGAGAATGAAAGAATCTTGAACAATCCATCGGGGTTGTCTGCATGTACCTGCACGTTGCAAAAAGATCAGTGTATTCAACGTCCCCACCATGGATAACCTAGCATATTCAAGGTTTTATTTACACCCTCAACTATATAAGATATTACTTCATCCATCCTTATAAAAAGGGTGTATTGTTTCTGCAATAGTACGAGAAATATTATTCATTTTGTTTTAGGCTAAGGTGACGCTACTAGTACCTTCAAGAACGTGTTGGAACCCAATATATGATTCTCAAAGAAGAAGCTCTCTTTGGCTTCTAAAATTTTGGTGCTTGAGTCTGTGGGAGAACTAGAAAAGCTCTTTTTTCTTGTTAAGGAACATTCCTTAAAAGGACCAGTCATTGACGATTGCTCCTTCAGAAGGAGTGCTTTCTTACCTAAGGAACGAATGCCTCTTTTTTCTCAAAATTCTCTCCTTCATTCTTTAAAAAAAATCAAAATAGACTGCTCCGTTTAAAAACTATTGGAAGATATTTCCATTGTTGAAAGTTGGTTCTTAAGATTATATTTTTAAAATTGATGATGCGGATGCCCTGAGCTGTTATCTTGTCTCACTTATTCATTTTGCCAAATACAGAGTGTCGTGAAGCTAAGTAGGCATTATAAGCTGGTTCTGCATTACTTACTGCATGCAACTACCTATTATCCAGTCGGACAAAGCAACAGTAGCGACTAAGTCTGTATCTCACTATTCACTATCACACTTTCTCCCATTCTCAATTTAGTATTGATTTTTCTTTTCTTAGTTTTTCTCCCTAAATCCTTTTAGATTTCATTCTCCCCTGTATAGTTTAAGTTCAGAAATTATTTAGTTTTTGAACACTTTGTGGGGGCAAAGCTGGTACTTTAAAATATTAAAAAAGATTGATGCAGTTGAAAGTTGAGTGGATCTTTGGCTTACCCAATGACCAGCATCTTCCAGCACATGCATTTCAACTCCACCTCCTTCTTCAACTGCTTGCTCCTCAGCAACATGAATTCTCTGAAGATCTTCAAGTGCCCACCTGTGCAAACTCCGTTCTGCTTTCAAAAAGTTTACATGTACACCTCGAGGGACATCTTCCACTACCTTCCTGCAATGAATGATGAACATAAAGTCACACAGGGGGTCACAATTCAACCAACTCAAACAAAAGGTTCACGTTCGCGGTAAATGTAGCACCTTGTTGATTGTTTATATCTCTAAGACCCTTACAGAGTCATATAAAGGCAAGGTTACATAGTAGCTTATTTACTTAAAACAATAGGGAATCATGCTATCAAACCAGGCATATAATACAGTTCAGACTATACCAAGCAACAAGACTGATAAAATTCATATACTAACTAAGAAGCTTCCAGGCAAAAAGATGACATGAGTGGTATGCATGAAGCAAGAGAGAGGAAAACATACCACAAGTTAGTTTCTTCATATGACTTGTACATTTCAGATATGCCATTAAGATCAAATAACCAAGAGAAGCTTGACGATGATGATCCAGGAGGGCCAGTTTGCCGCAGATTAGTAACCACCCACTAGAGATTAGACATTACTGAAAAATTAGGACTGAAAAAAAGTATAATCGACAAGCCAAGCAAGTTTGCTATAACAGGGTTAATGTATCCTTTGTTAGATGGTAGTATAACAATTATTCATAACAGCAGACATTAGTTTGCAAGGAATATTTCTACGTATTGAAGGCTTGAAGCCTGGAAAAGCCCGTGGATAGAGCTGACAGGTTTGCCAGTAAAACTAAACAGAGATGAAAGATAAAGAAAATTATCCAAGAAACATAACCCTTGAAGATCGGTCTTCCATCTATATATGTACAAATTTCTCTTTGGCAAATAGAAAGTACTTTTAGGCTTCTTCACAACAACAAGCATCGCATATCAAGCAATGAATGGAATTCAGCATCACCAATATACTAGAACACATAAGATTCTAAGAGGAAAATAAAATTATACCTGTGCCACATCCTTTGAGAAACCATCCTGAACTAGAGCATCCACAATGTCCCTTTTTGAAGAGACCTTGCTTC
>JAULKM010000002.1:3682545-3718098 GCA_032355605.1 Rubia tinctorum
CAGAACCTTGGACTTCATATGTCCTCTACTCTCCTCTCTAACCCTCTTACTTACAACAGATTTCCCTTTCCCTTTACCCTCATCTTCACCCTTCTCTCCAACCCTCTTACTTACAACAACAATTTTGCAACCTTCCTCATCTGAACCATCATACTCACCACAAGCATCATCAAACTCTTCATCAGAATCACCACAGTCCCCCTTCTCGCCCGACCTAACTTCATCATCCTCATCCCCCTCCTCATCATATCATCATGTTTCTCCTCACTCACTGATTTGTTCTCATCATCATCATCATCAGAATTCTCCTCACTATTAGACTTACTATCATTAACATCGCCAGATTGTTGTGAAATATCAACAACTTTCTTTAAATCCTCCTCCTTGTCAGATTCTTCACCTTCATCCGAATTTTCTTCGCCTTCCTCCTCATTCTCATATTCATTGTCACCTTCTCCACCTTCCTCGACATCATCTGCTTTCTCATCTTCATTGTCCGAACTGTGATCAGATTCAGAGCCATCTTCATCTTCAGACCCCTGATCATTTGTCTCATTTTCATCATCAATCGGACCATCAAGTGTTTGGAATTGAGAATGGGCAGTACTGAAGATCTCCTCTACAAACAAAAAGAATAAAGATACAGTTAAATGAAAGTGTAACATAAAAATATAAAGAGAATTGGTAATTTAAAATAGGAGGGTTCAAAAAATTACCAGATAAAATATCAGTGAACCCAGCATCAGTCAACACAGATTTGAAAAGAAACTTTGATCGGAGCTTCTTTGCACCCGAAGAAACATTTTCAGTAACAACACCTATAGATATATTAAAACATCATGATGAATTACTAAACATAAAGAAGCAAAAAATAAAACATCAAGATCGAATTACTAAACAGGAAGAAGCAAAAAATAAAACATCAAAAATAAGAAAAGAAGTATTAAAAGGGAAAACTATTTTTACCCTTATTAGCATATTTTGAAGGCTGAGCATAAACTTGATTGACACCCTCACATGAATTGTATGAAACATCAAACCGTAGTGGTAAAAGGTAAAGTGTAATTAATGAAACTTCAATGATTAGAAAAAAGAAGCATGAAAAAGGAAAAGTATTTTTACCCTTTTTAGAAGAAAAAAAATCAGGCTCAACAGAAATTTGATTAGCACCCTCACATGAATTGTATGAAACATAAAACCGTAGTGGTAAAAGGTAAAGTTGTAATTAGTGAAACTTCAATAATCAGAAAAGAATTATGAAATATGAAAAATATTTTTACCCTTCTTAGCAAAAATAATTTCAAGCTCAACAAAAAGTTTACTGACACCCTCACCCAAATTATATAAACATCAAACCATATTAGTAAAAGGTAAAGAGTAACTAATAAAACATCAAAAATCAGGAAAAAAAGTATTAAAAGGGAAAACTATTTTGACCCCTTTTAGCAGAAATTTCAGGCTCAACATAAACTTGACTTAGCCTCTCACCTAAATTATATGAAACATCAAACAATATTGGTAAAAGGTAAAGAATAATTAATAAAACATCAACTGAAAAATATATCAAAAATATAAATATTACCAGTTGCCTTCTCAGGTGAAGTAGATTCAACTTGATTGGAATGAACATTAGTGGCATCCTCCTCTAAAAAACATGAAACATCAAGAAAGATTAAAATACGTAGTATCAAATTAATACACAATGAAATAATAAAAACACAAATTTAAAATTTGAATAATACCTTGGCCCTCATAATCGTTCTCATGCTCAACTACGACTTTAGCCTTACCACTCATCAGTTTGACCCATTTAACAACAACTTGTTTTACACGCCTTTTCCGGATATTTTCTTCAGGGGTAGAAGCATCAGAGCCTGGTGATGCTGGAATAGACACGTCAACCACTTTCTTCTTTTTCGCATTTCTTGGGCTTGGGGCTAAAAGAAAAATAAAACATTAATAAAAATAAAAAAGACAAAAAAATTATACAGATAAAAAATACCTGCAGTAAATGTGGGAGTCGTCAGACCACGAATCCTATCAGATTTTTTGACAGGACCACCACAATCTTAAAAAAAGAGAAGAAAATATAATTTATAGCATAAATAACAGCAGCACACATACAAATATATTAATATTCACACAAAGTCATAAACATTAATCAGAATGCAAGTTTAGAACTAGAATTTAGGATAATAAAATAAACAAAAAGTATGATCATTAAAGAAATGTAAAACATCAATGGAAAACCTAACAACATCTTCCCAAAATAAAGAAGAAGAAAATGTGCACATACAAAAAATGTGAATCCAACCCACACAACATAATATAGAAATAGTTAACACATACTAGTAAAAACTGGCACCATCATCACACATAGAGCCACACAGTACAAAACAAAATCAGTACAGGAACAGTAAAGTCAATTGGAATACTTGTACCGTCAAATCAAAACTGTAAAACATCAAGTAAAACCAGAAATAATAAAAAACATCAACTGAGATACTTAAATCATCACTCCTACTGAAAATCACAATAGAAACACTGTAATTTTTTTAAAAATCAAGCAATAATAATATAAAACACAAATAATAATAACCACATACATAAACACACTTCCAAAAGAAATATTAATAACAACATCAACATAAACATGAAGGGAAGTAAATTGAAAACCTTGAAACATCATATTGTAACAGTAAAACATCACTTAAAACCTAGACGGAAAAAAACAAATATAATAATACATTCAAATATTTCCGCCAAATAAATATAAGAAACAACAAACCTTGAGAAGAAGTCTTCTTTTTCTCTTTTACAACAACCTTCAAAGAATCAGAAGGCTGGGAGAAAGATTTAGTTATTTTCAACACAGTTTCGTTTAAATTTACAGATTCAACTTGACCTGATCTTTTCTTTGACATCTACAAAACGAAAAACATCAATAATAATACACTTTAAAATGATCGACATCAATAAAAACTTAATATATATATATATATGAAAAACCTTCAGCGTCGCAATAAGCTAATCCAATATGATAAAAACTTCCAAGCAAACAGAGTAAAAATGCAAAAATCCGACAGAAAACTCAGAGTTCACCAACAAAAAAACTTATTAAACAACGAAACCGGCTAAAATTAAAGATTATTGGCTAGAAACACAAAACTAGGTCGTTGGTATTACTTGATGCAAAAGCGAACCGATTAGCAAACGAACAGAGAAGAAACTCCAAAAATTGGACCAGAAGCTCCAATTTCACTCACATGCAACACAATCTAACACTTATTAAGCAACGAAATTGGATGAAAGTATAGAATCGCGGTCGGAATAACAAACCTAGTTCACCGAAAAAGGGGGAAATAAGAGAGAGAAACGAGCGGTTTTTGAGAGAGAAACGAGCGATTTTTTTAGGGAGAAAGAAAAGGTTAGAATGAGGGGAAGACGAACAAATGCTGAATAGTAAGGGCAGAGTCAAATTTAATTCATTTGCAAATCAATCCCTAAAGAATTTAAAAACTATAATTAATACCCCATCCTAAATTAAATCTCTGTTATTTATAAATCAATCTCTGGTCTCGTTGCGAGACCGTCTCACACAAGACTTTGTCTATATTATATTAAGTTATGGTGCTCGTGACTTGACATTAGTTGGTAATCAAAATAGTCCACAATGGAGATCGAGTAGAACGTAGACATCGCAATGCACCTACAATATTTACTGTCTTCGTCCTATAAAAAATGACGCATTTACATTTTTCAAGTCAAAATTTATAAATTTTGACCCTAAATATATACATACATACATATATATATATGTATATTGATGATGGTGTGATCCAATCAGCCCAATATTGATCCCATCAGCCCAAACAATTTATTGGGGGCGAGACAGGTGTAATTAAATAAGCCCAAGTAATTCGTTAGCTCGTTGAGCTTTTTTCAGCCCAGTAAAAATATTGGGTACATAAAACCCTAATGGCTGCATATCAGAGCCATAAATAGGTATAAATACAATGTATGTATACATTTTACATTCATTCTACTTTTATACCGTATTGAGACAATTTTTGTTGATTTAAGCATCAGAGTTTCCCCCCTGAGACTTCCCGGGGCTTATTTTCGTACAGATTGCGATTAAGGATCTCGTAGGTGCTACTTGGTTGGATTTGAGACGCATCATATATACATATACAAAATGAAAATATCATGTGAGATACTATTAGATTTATCCTAATATCTACTCCATCCGTCCCACTTCATTTTGCTTATTTATTTTTTCTCTGTATTCAATGAGCATGTTTGAATGTAAATATTTCTAGTTACCTAAAATAATGTCGCATAAAAAATTAATATTTAGAATTTAGAAGTTAAGATGAATCTAACAATATTTCACATGATATTTTTATTATATATGGATTAATTTACATTTGCGGTCAAAGTTTACAAGCTTTGACTCACAAAAAATAATTAAGCAAAAATGAATTGGGAAGGAGGGAGTATTTTCTAAATATTAAATTTTCATTCAAAATTCTTATATGTAGTTAGAGATATTAATGGTCAAACATGATCATTAAAGATCGTGAAAAAGTAAATGCGTCATTTTTGCTGGAACAGAGGGAGTATTATAGTCACGCTATTAATAGTCTAAGGGACCGTTTGGTTCTAGGAGGGAAAGAGAAAGAAATTTGGAAAGGGAAAGAAAGAGAAAGGAAAGAAGAAAAAGTAAAATGATTGGATGAAAAAAACCCTTAAACTTGCCATAAGTAGAAAATGTCAATATAAAAAAAATATTAAATTAGAAAGCGTGTCATTAATAGAGGAACGAATCCCTAACATTACAGAGTTTTGGAAAAGACCGACTTTCCATATGCATATAGAAATATGATGTTGAATTAAAATTATAGAAATGTAACATGTTTTAGTTATAATATTAAAATTTATTCTGCAACGTGTAGTATTTATAAGTTTATGATCCGATTAAATCAATCAAAAAATTTTAATTTGATTTTTTCTAATTTACGATTTAAATCTTTATCTGAAAATGACAAATTTTTTTTTTAAAAAAAGCTTTAAAAAGTCGAGGGATTTAAACTAATGGCACGCGCAATTTTTGGGTGCTTTTATAACTGTATTGAACAAAAAAATAGTATAAGCCACGCTACAAGACCAAAATAGGGGTGCTGTGGTGCCACGTGACGAGGAGGAGAAGCTTGCAGTGCTGATTTTAACAAAGCCTGTCCGGTTAATGTGAGTATCACTTCTGAAATCTCTATAATACATCAGTTCGATCTATATGATATACCATTTATACTTGCTCTGGATTTGGTTGTGTGTTTGTATAGATCTGGAGTTTCTTTTTGCATCAAGTTAGTCCCTTTTGGAATTACAAACTTTAAATCTGGAGAAATGTTTCAACTGGTTACCTAATGATTGTTGAATTAAAAAACGTACTAACTTGCATTTTGATGTGAGTCCGGATACGGATTGATCATAACTGAACTGAACTATGCATAAAAACTCAAATGATATGGAGTTAAGTTGAAAAGAATAGTGTCTACATCATTGGTGGTAGTTTTTGTTGGAAAAATGGTTAGACAAGGGTATAATATAGATATAGTGATTGGCAATGTTTTCCTATTGTATACGCTTTCCTAAAAGAAATTTACCGGCCTAAACTCTTTTGGTATACGAAAAACAAGCAGATGAATTTGGGTTGTTAACAAGAAACAGTTTGACAAAAATTCTGCAGTAAATTTTTTCTGAGTCATACTATGGATTGATCAGAAATGGACTGAAAATAAAAACTCATCTGATATATTCCTAAATCGAAAAGAGTGCCATCTACATCATTGGTGGTAGATTTGTTGAAAAAAGTCTTTTTTTTCTGGCCCTTTTTGGCATTTCTTTTGATGAGCCAATGTAATATGGTGAGAAGCTCTCCGGGAATGTTAAACAACCTTCTGCTGTTAGCCAATGTTTCTTTATTCTTGTTTTTGTTCTTGGACAGTCGATATGGAAATATACTGCGTTCTCTTTCATGAATTTGCTTTGTTTTTTTGGAAGCTTTAGTTTTCTCTGTGACTCTTGTTGGCTCAGAAGAACACTGAACTGGAAGTCTACATAACTTACACAAGTCAAGAGTTTAAGATGAAAGAAGCCGCACGTATGATCCAGCTTAACAGTTGGCAGAGGGCTGCAGTGTCACTTGGCTCATTTGTAGGGGCAGTGCGCGACCCTCGAAGAGCTGATCTTGTTGCTGCTTTAGGGGAGACAACTGGACGATCTGCGTTCGAAAGAATTCTGGAAAGAATGAAGAGAAGTCCTGAAGGCAGAGCTATTCTAGCTGACCGCCCTCGTGTCATATCCTCAGAACTTGGACATGTTTGGGAGCTGCCACCTAACACATTTGGTGGTACATATGCAACATTCATGAGATCCCGAAATTTGTCTCCAGATGATCGAACGTCTGTGAGATTCATGGATACGGAAGAGCTAGCCTATGTTGCAATGCGTTCGCGAGAGGCACATGACTTCTGGCATGCCCTATTTGGGCTTAACACCAATTTATTTGGTGAAGCAGCACTTAAGGTCTTAGAGTTTGAACAGATGTTGCTTCCCATGGCCGGATTGGCAGTTGCTGGTATTACTGCTAAGTTCACCGACAGCCAGAGAAGGCTGTTCTACCAACATTACTTCCCCTGGGCAGTGAAGGCTGGTTTCCAATGCTCTGATCTGATGTGCATTTACTACGAAAAACACTTTCACGAGGATTTGGAAGAGGTGCGCCGAAAATGGGGTATAGTTCCAGCACCTCCCCCGCCTGGAGCAATGTGAAGATGGTCGAACGCATTAGTGTCCTTGCAGGTGCCATCAGCATTCCCTTGGCCACCACACTTGTATTTTAAAGTCATTTTTTCTTCTGCATAATAGTACATTTCGTTATGCTAAGAGTTTGTAGGAAGACACCTGTGTATGTTGCAATGGAGTATGGTCTTGTGTGTTGTTTGTACCGGATACCATTTACATTTTCCGGCTGATGCAAGGTGGATTCGGGCCATGAATTATGCTTTCCTATTTGCTTTTTTTCTTCTCGGTTTATGACAGGAAGAACTTGAACCCTTAATATGATAATAATGTTCACTCACTTAAATCATATCATGACTAATGACAAGGACTATTGCTATATTTGGTTGCAATCATAGAATATATTTACACTGAAGACAATTAACAGTCAAATTATCTATCCTGCAAACTTTTCTTCCATTCCATACCTGAAACACAGTTGCAGCCATATATGATTCGTCCAGTCGATACCTTACATAGTGGAATGACTGTTTCATCCTTTTGATGCTTATGCTGTTAACTATATTGCAATCTCTCAGTTGCTATGGTGATGGTTCGGTTGCTTTTTTTAATAATCACCAGAGACTTTTTTAGTCTTAAATTTAATATTAGGAACTGCAAAACCTCTCATATACATGTTCATTTCATTGTTTATTCTACCATCAAAAGTTTGCAGTGAAGCATATACTTCAGCTGAAATCTTGACATTCCACTTCATCTTTCTGATTCTCTAGCTGCTTCGGTTTCCCTTTGTTTCCTTTCTCATCGTTGACCTGATGTCCCTTCTTGTTCACCTATACATGGTAAATTTGAAACATTCTGAGCCTTTAAGGTAAAATTTTGACGGTTTTAGTTTCTGATGAACTTGTGGGGAGTTTTGATATTAATTACCTTTGGCTCTTTGAGAAAATGAATGGTAGAAACAGATGGTTGCCTTGACATATTCCTTTTGGTCTTACTCTTTCTTTTGGCAGGTTTAAGATAGTCGATGGTGCTACTTCCTGATATGGAATCTCCATCAATGTGTAAGGAAACCTCGTTGGATCCACAGCTCTCCTCCTCAACGGTCCCTCTGGAGAATGGCTGTTGAATGTGGCTATGCAAGAGGGAATTTTCAGGCTGGTGGCGGGTGGCCATCCATCGCTCCAGCCAGCTCCGGGTCATGTTCGTGTCCAGACGTTTCTTCTTAGCGCATACTCTTAGCTGTACAAGATTCGGCATGTCATATACAGCTAGTTCATATGAAATGAAGCACTTCATTCATTACTCGATTCTTGATGTTGCATACCTGTTGAGCAAAAGCATAGGCAAGAGCTCTCTCGCGCCTCGTTGCAGCTTCCATTCTGTGCTGAATCCTCATTTTCGATATGTTGCTACTCAGTGTGCTATCATCCCATTCTTCCTGCCGATATTGTCTATATTTTTAGCAAAATCGGTTTCAACACACAACATAAGTAACTTTCCACTCCTTTGCATGGAAATGAGTACAGAGAAATGATGAATGTAAGTTCTACATTACTGCATTTGTGTTTAACTTCCTAGAAATAGATAAATGAACCCTAAAAGGACTACTGAAGATCTTTAGGAGCCTTCTTGTATCACTCAAGTTTAATGTTTTGGTAGAATTATGGGATCCACTCAACCGGAAAATCTCATTTGAGTAAGGAAGTTAAGATTACGTAGTGCTGTTTGATCCCTTCTTTGATCATGTTAGTATGCATTCATCCAGTTGAAGGAATCCTGTTGTAGTTACCTGTAGTTTTGCCACTTGAATTCTAACTCTCCTGTTCATCGTTTGGCGTGGATCAACGCTTTCAGCATCAACTGAGGATTGCCCAGTTGAATCCCCTATCTGAACTTTGATTGATGAGCCTAAAGACTGATCTGGGCTGAATGTTGCTGTTTGTGTAATGTCCTCTTCTCGTTCTTCACGAAATCGCATCATTTGACCACTTGATCGCCTTGCCTGAAAAACCGGTGTAAATATTGATGCTAAGTAACTAGTGTAGGACATAAAGAAGTGATCTTTTCAGTGAGGAAAATGACCAGAAAACTCCTGAATGCAGATTGAATTGTCCTTGCAGCATCTTCTTGTCGAAATAGTCTATACGTCGAATTCTGCTTCTCTTTCCAACATCGTTCATTGCTTAAACAGCCTTTATCTGGGATCTCTTCTACTGTTACAGGCTGATTAACAGTTGCCTCGGAACTCTTAACGGAATCTGCATCCGCTGTGAAGTCTGTCTGAAACTGGCTGAGTGTAGCTGAATTAACCTCAGCAGCAACTGATGAACTGAACTCCAGCTGTCTGAATGAGGCTGAATCCTTCTCTCCAAAGACTGAATTACAGTACTCATAACCGTCGGCGCACAAGAGTGACTTAACTGAGCTCCATCCTTTCTTTTCCACTGAGTTACTCCTTCCCTGGTTCATGAGTTCAGATGATCAGAAAAAAAAAAATCGAAGTAAAAATGGAAATGCGCTTCGCGAATGGACTTACATGGCCATCGCGAACCTTGACAGAGCGGTTTTTGAAGAAGGCGGCGCCACGAACCATTTTTCGGGCAAGTTTCCTGATCTTCTGAGTGGCTTTTGTATAGTTGTATGTTCTTCCTGCAATCTGCTCCCTGCTAAAGGCTATATATTGGTATGCTTCGTGTTCAAACTTCAGTTCACGTGTAACGCTTTTGTGTATCACCATTTAAAAATGTAACGTGGATAATTTTTTATAAGGATTATTAAAATGCGAACTAAATCACTACCAAATCATTCAGTAAATGCTACGGGAAAACATTCAGTTATTACCCCATGTCGAAGACATGTGTAGTGCTCTCTCCGTTCTATCATACTTTTCAATTCTGTTTGTTTTTTTAAGACTGTTATATTTTTTTATGGCAAGAAACGGATCATTTTCATTTACTTATTAATTTTTTTCCACCTTCTACGCATTTTAGATTGTATTCTTTTCGTCCCTGTTAAGGTTCTTACTTTTCATTTTTGTCTGTCCTAGTCAAATATTTCTATTTTGACTAAAATTTATGGTTGAAATTTGACCAACTCATTCAGAATTTTTACTTTTCCTACCACATCAACATGCGTAAATGGCTGTGCAATTTTTTTAGCATCCTTACACAGGGACAAAGAGGATAAGAAAAATCAAAGTGAAGTGAGTACAATTTATTTTGATAAGAGTGATTCATTTCATTCAAAAACCGTATGTCTCACATACGAGACTCCTAATTTCTTATATGACACACAAATTGAAGTGAGTCTTTCACACGAGTTCCACACCAACATGATATATAGAAACTCAAAAAGACAATAATAATGCAATTTCATAAAAGGAAGCCTGAATTATATATTCTCTCTGTCCCAATTCAAATTATCCGTATACTTTATGACACTATTCTCTATCAAACTTTAACTGTATATTTGAATAGATATATAAGAAATAATATTACCGTGTATGATATTGTTGAATTCGTCGCAACAAATAGTTTTTAAAAAGCAACTTTTTATTTGCGGTCATCATACTTTAGTTAAACATATTAACGGCCAAATATGTTTCTTGAACAGTGTACAATGATTGAGCGGTAATTTGAAGTGAGACAGAAGGAGTATAACCGAATTTAAGGTACTAGTTACTTGTACAAGCCCAAAGTGGTTGATGAAAAGAGGATTGCAATGTGCATAACTTGATGAAGAATCGAAGGTGTGATTGTGATAAAAGTAAAGAATCCACCACATGTTTGCTGGAGGTAGCTTAAACAATTGATGATGTAGCTTCAGCTTTTGAGTTGGAATGGGAGGCTTTAGTTTCCAAAAGTAGATCAGAAGTGTACGGATTAGGGTAGGGCTTTGTGATCCCATCATGAGTTCTCATTCACTTTGTGCACATGGCTGGCACCACTTTGTTTAATTAATCACTAAGTAGATTGGAAGTGGATAAGGTTTTGTTGTTAATCTAAGTGGAACTTTTCACTTCAGCTAGTACGTTGGAATATGTGTACTCATCCATCCTAAATTAAATTTCATCGTTTTTATTTTGGGTTATCCCAGACCTAACTGCAATTTTGGGACCTTTTTGAAAAAAATAATTTTTCGTAATGATTATGATTATGATATTACTAAATGGAATAAATAGAGTACAAAAGGTAGACTTGCTTTAGTAGAACTCTACTCTAGTCATCAATTGAATCCATAATCAAATCTAATCATCATATTGACTTTATCTGACACTCTCCCTCAAGCGAAGCATCAGATGCTCGCCGACGCAGAGCTTGGATGTGAAGAACTCAAACAGCGGACGCGAGAGCTCTTTGGTGAAAATGTCCGCAATCTGAAGAGAAGTAGGAATATGAGCAATGTGTAGCTTGCTAGAAGCAACCAACTCTCGAACAAAGTGATAGTCGATGTCAATGTGCTTTGCCCACTTGTGAGCAACTGAATTCTGATACAAGAAGATAGCGCTATTGTTGTCACATAACAGCAACGGAGAGCCAACCAATGTAACTCGAAGATCACGAAGAAAATGAGTCAGCCAAACAATCCCCGAAGTAGTGTAGGCAAGAGCACAATACTCAGACTTGGTGCTAGAACGAGAAACTATCGGCTGTTTCTAGGCGCTTCAGAAAACAAGGTTCCCACCAAGAAAAACAGCATATCCATAGGTGGATCGACGAGTCTATAGACATCGGGCCCAATCGACATCAGAATACTCCAACATCTCAAGAGAACTAGAAGACCGAAAAGTGATACCAAAGTGCATTGTGCCTCGAACATATCGCAGAATCCTTGTAACGGAAGAAAAATGATCGTTTATAGGGTCCTGAAGAAACTAACTAACAGTGTTGACCGAGAAGGCCAAATAAGGACGAGTGATTGTCAAGTACTGGAGTGCCCCAACTAGAGAACGATACAACATCGGATTCCGAAACGGTGGACTGGTCGAACTGTGAAATTGAGAACCTGGCACAAATGGTTAGAAGCTGGAACAACATCAGAAATCCCTACACGAGCGATATTGCAAACTTCTGATGTGTCCAATCAAATGAACTGTCAAAGAAGAGTCGAATCGTTACCTGTTAGTATGATGTCATCGACATACACCAGAAGATACAGTAACGATGATCCCTACAAAAGAACGAATAGTGAAGTGTCGGCTGAGCTGCACTGGAAACAAAGCTGAGTCAAGTAGTTATTGAAATGCTGAAACCATGCTCGAGGGGCTTGCTTAAGACCATAGATGGCCTTCTGTAAGCGACAAACATTATTCGGATGAACATGGTTCTTGTATCAAACGGGTTGCTGCATATAAACTGGAGCATCGAGGACGCCATTGAGAAAGGCGTACTTGACATCCAGCTGATGAAGCGACAAGGAATGCATTATGGAAATGGCAAGAACTATCCGAACAATAGAGGTTTTGACCACATGACTAAATGTGTGTTCAAAGTCAAAACTCGGAATATGAGATGCAAAATGGTGAGCCTTGTGGCGATCAACCGTGACATCAGGAGGATGCTTCAGTTGATAGACCCATATAGAGCCATTAATGTTGACATCCGATGGGCGAGGAACTAAGTCTCACGTGTACTGTCTACGAAGAACTGCTATCCCTTCATCCATAGCAAAACCCCAAGACGGATCCTGAAAAGCGAAGCGATAATCAGTGGGCTGAGACTGAGCAAGAAGGGCAACCATAAGTCCATGAGTGACAATATCCGAATAATCTCTACACTGAATAGCTCCAGTCGCCGATCAAGTGGCCACATGATGAGTGTAAGCTTGAGAAGGAGAGGCCAAAGGAGAGACGAATGAGTGGAACCAACCAAGAAGGCTGGTGAAGAAACAGACAAGCTGGGTGGAAACTGAGCAGGCGGATTGACCGGTGGAGAGGTAGGAGGTGCCTGCCGGGGTGCTGGTGGTGGATTTGTGGCATAAATGGAGAAATGGGTTGAAGGAGATGTAGTCGGCACAGGAGAAACTGGAGGCGAATGAGGTGCCAAATCAGGATCAGAATCAGGATCAGGATCAACAAAGGTAGAAACATCTAACACTGAAGGTGGAGAACCGATCGTCAAAGGAACTGATGGGATGAATGGAAAACACGTCTCATCAAAATGTGCATGTCGAGTGACATAGATTATGCCAGTAGTGAAATCGAGACACCGAAAATGTTTATACTGCGAGCTGTAGCCAATAAATACACACGGAATACTGCGATGAGACAGCTTTTGGTCAAAAAATGAGCGAACGAATATGATCATCCGCCAAGAATGGGTACCCGACCATTAATAATTTCCTATGGTGATTGTCCGCCAAGAATAGGAGTAGGCAACCGATTTATGGTATAAGTAGTTGTAGCAAAGACGTCAGACCAGTAGGAGAGAGCGACATGAGAGTGGTACAACATAAACAAGCCTATCTCAGCATTGTGGTGGTGCTTGCGCTTAGCCCGACCGTTCTGCTCAGGAGTATATGTGAAAGAAATATGACGATTAATGCCCTTTGTCTGAAAGTGAGAGCGTAAGCGACCATTTATTAACTCAGTCCCTCCATCACTTTGAAACACCTTAATAGTGGAAGAGAATTGGTTCTCCACAAAAGCCTCAAGTTGGCGATAAACATCACAAAAATCATACTTGCGGTGCAGTGGATAAAACAACGAGAGTCTGGAATGATCAGCAAGGAAAATGACATTGACGGCGAAACCATCAACAAATAAAATAAGAGAGGGTCCCCACAAATCACAATGAATCAGATTAAGTACTCTAGCAACATGTTTATCATTTGTATAAAAAAGATAAATGTTTCCCTTTAGCCTTTTCACATGCTTCACAATGGGTGAGTTTAGACAGAACCGATGAGACAGTTAAGGATCCAGAAGCACGCAAACCAGAAATAACGGAATGTGGAAAATGACCAAGTCTAGCATGCCAAGTTTCAAAAGAAACACGTGGCTTATTTAATTCAACAGTAGACAACAAAACAGATGCACCATAGTCTAAAACATAAAGTCTATCTTCAATATGACCATGAACCAAGGTTACCCTGATGATTTTATGCCGAATAACAAAGGAACTATCATCAAAGAAGATAACAACATTTAAATCCCGATTTAATTTGCTAATTGAAAGCAAATTTTTAGTGATATCCTAAAGAGGCAAAGATTTAGAAATCCGAGAATCACCAACATAAGTAATGGGGAATTGAGAACCATTACCGACATAAACCTGGGCAGAACCATTATATGGTGTCACATTATCAATAGCAGAGGGAGACGATGCCATGTGTTTTGTGGCACTAGAATCTAAAATCCACTTAGATCCATTGTCTTTAAACTTCAAGAGACCACCAGAATAAGCCAAAATACGAACATGGAAAAAAATAGAAAGGCGGAGAGAAGTTGAATATGTGTAGAAGGGCGCTAGACACTGCTGGGCGCGTGAAGCCATATGCTTGAAAACATGCGATGCATGAAGACACGTGCTTGAACACCAGAAAGCTCGCTAAACACCTTGGGCACGTGTAGGCACATAGAGAACACTTGCAGGCATGTGGATCTGATGCGCTGGAAGAATCGATGCATAGTGGAGCAAGACTCTAGTTGGGGGCGATGAAGAAAAGTCACCTTCCGAGAGAAGTCGCCGGGCCACTGAGGGCAGATAAAAGCCAACATCGGTGGGGGAGAAGATATGGTGGCATTCTAGGGAGGAGTGCTAGCTGTGGGAGCCGAGCCGAAGGATGTGATTATTCACCGAAGACGATGATTTGACACTGCTGGAGAGACACAAAAGAGTGAACGAAAAAGACCGTCGGAGGGGCTGGAAGTCGGCCCGAATGCTGTGGTGGTTCAGTCGGCCGCAAAAAGAGAGAGGCGGCAGGAAAAAATTAGGGTTTGGGATTTAGGATCATAACTTGCTCTAATACCATGAGAGAATGATTTCCCGTAATGATTATGATATTACTAAATGAAATAAATAGAGTACAAAAGGTAGGCTTGACCTAGTAGAACTCTAGTGTAGTCATCAACCTAATCCATAATCAAATCAAATCAAATCATCATATTGACTTATTCTAACACTTTAATTTCAAATTCAGTCAATTTTTAATACTACGAAAGATAAAAATGCTCTAGAAAAAAAAGCCCATTTGACTGGGATTAATGTCGTTAATGGTGTGGGTGGTGAGGTTGTTGACAATTAAAAGGGATTCTAGTTTCTCATTTTCCAACTCACTCCATTTCCTCTTTGAACCCTCTGAAGTTCTCTCCGCCTTCTCGAATTCTCTCTGCTCTCTCCCTCTCGTTTTTCGATTCTGACTTCAAATTTGTTTGTTTTTTTTTGTTATTTTCATGGGTTGAGCATGAATTTAACATTCCTTGGTGTGTGGTCTTGTATATGAGGTTGATTTCTTTCACTTAGGGTTTAATGTTGGGTTTCATTTGTAGATCCATTCGTATACGCCTATTTTGAAGCTTCAATTCATGCTTTTATTGTTGTATTATTAATGAATGATTCTTGCATGACAATAACAAATAGAACGACCTTTAAGTTGAACTCGGTTCTCTAAAAACCATAAAATACAAATACCTATGGGGACCAAAATTCCTTCAGATATTCTATCATAGGGGCCATCATCAAGGGCATCATCATGTATTTCCTTTTCATGAACAAATAGAGGGGGGGGGGATATTGTACATGTCAAGCATAACCGGCCATAAACAAAATTTTGAGGAAATGTTACCGTCGATACACAATGACAACCTCAAATTCCTTGGTTCTGAGGCAAACTCTGTATACATGTCGTCATAATTCTTCCACAGATCCACATCGGTTGGATGTCGAATGATATCATCATCTAATGAATGTTGGTCCTTGTATGATGTCACATTATTTGCATCCTTTACAATTCTGTAACCACCTCTTCATCATCCGAACAATTAGAAGGTATTTTATGGATTTGGCCAACACTATTTTCTTTATCTTCATTGTAACCTCTCTATTGAAAACTTGACTTCTTTTCTTATAATGAGACACACCGAATACAGGGAAAGACACCCCCTTCTCCAAATCACCTCTATACAAAACATTATCATTTGGACATGCATGATTTTTATTATACTCCAAACCCTAAGGATACAATTCTCGTAGCATCATAAAGGTTGCCCTGTAACCCATTACCAACGGGTAGCTTTTCATCAGAAACTTACACAACTTGTTCACACTATTGTCATTCCATGAGTCAATGACTTTATATTAAACACCTCCATCAAACAAGGCATGGTCGTGTTCTCATTCTTGCAATCGGGGTACAACGGATTATCATTCTCCCTCAAAAAGGTTGTCGACACCTTCGGCCTACCTTTGAATTCATTAATTACCTCCTCACACATGTTGTCCAAAATTCTATCACTATAACACTCTCTATTACTACCACCTACTACTTCCAGAGGTGTTTTTTCCCATGAAAAATCCACACTAAATAGTCTTTTGAGAACCCTTTCTTGTAGAAATGAAGTTTCAAAAAATCCTTATTACTAGGCATACTCAAGAAATTTATTAACAAAACCAACAAATTCACCACTCACTCTACTAACATTTCCTTACACGTGTTTACACCTCTCACTACAAGAAAAGAGTCCAGTAGTAACGTATTTTTTTTGTTACAGATAAGGCTGCTTCACAAATTTTAATCCACCTTTAGGTGTCACTAAGTTTACTGACATGAGTATATATCACTAAACTAAACCACTACATCAGTTCATGTCACAAAATTTATTGACGCTTTTACATATCAACACGTCACAAAAATATAAAGACACTTTAACGCATCACAATATTTTAGTGGCATGCTGAATAGAGACACTTCCATAAACGTCACTACTAATTCTAGCAAACGCCTTTGAGTGTCACTAGTATTCTAAAAAAGCATCAATGCTGAAAGAGTTTGGTAGTGTCTCTAATAGACGTGAGACGTGAGCATTAAATGCTCACCTAGCATCGGTACTGGTAGCGTCCAACCGTTGCTACATTTTATTTTCCATAATTAGCACCAATATATTTCATCAGTGAACACGGGGGACGGAAGAATTGGTGCTGCTATTTTCCATATACCCTATTCCAGTAATACTGGGGCCAAGAATACTGTAGTGTTGCTTATCCAGCATAACCAGCACCGGTAGAATGCAACTGTTGCTTATAGATTAAGGCCAGCACCGGTTCCATCTTATAGGTGTTGATTGTAAATTGATGTCCACTACCAATATATTTTAGCACCGGTTCCAATTTAGAAATGGTGCTAGGGATTAGAAGGACATTAATCTCCCAACATGACATGTAATTTGAAAAATTGGTGCTTGTTCACTGTAGGTTGTTTATTTTTCCAGCACCGGTATGCAATATGAATAACCGGTGGTGGTTTTGTTTTTGATTTTCAATACCTTATTTTAATTTTTTCCGGCCCATCCGGATCGAAACCCGAGCAATTATCACTGAAGAAACTCATAACATCTGACAAGATAGAATCTACTAACAAGATTAATGCTAAGAAAGGAGTATTGAATAAATTAAAAAGTAAATATGTCAAAAAAACATAATCCATCCACAAGAAAATTATAGGAAAAACTAAATTGTATTGAAATCCATTTTCTACACTTCAAGAAACTGGCCGAGGTTCATAGAAGTGTTGCAATGTTTGGTATATACGTCCACCCACGCCTGACACTATCTCTCAGTTACAACTGCTATCTCCTTGGCATTGAGTGCTTTTTATTTTGAGGAAAATAGTTTTTGCTTTCAAAACAAGCCGATGATTAAGTACGTAAAATTATTTAGTAAGTAAGAAGACAATTGATTAATTTGTAAATTTTCGGCCAACCTCTAGAATATCTATAGAGGTGGTGTTCAGTACAAACTCTTCCATGTAGAGGAGGATGTAGTATTTGCATTTCCAACCACTCAACTGACTTCGGTACTGAAAATGAAAAAATCGGGTTAAACATAATTGTATTAAATAATGGTGGAAATGAAGGGACTCTTGGATTGAATGACTAACATTGATGTTTGTGATTTTCCATGTGTAATCCAAAGGCGGTTCCATCTTCATCTTCCCCCTTTGATATTCGCATGTAATCTTGTTAATGTTGAACATTTAATGGTTAGGTAACTCACACTTATAGACGTTAAAATTAACATCGATGAAAGAAATCAAAGTACCTGGAAATGATTTTGTTTTCATAAATGTTTTTGGTTTGTTTCCTCCAGTCATCGAGTCAAGGGTAAAAACTTCCTCCATACTAGGACGGATGAATACTAAGTACCAAATCGATGTGTTCAAAAGAATGTAGCACATGAATGAAATATTCAACGGTGTAAAATTTTTTGTAAGTGAGAAATATTATAAAGTACCACTTGAATTTTAATATATGGTACCACATAAACCTCGGCATCAACAACAAGCATGGTTTCTAGAATGGTTGCAGTATGACCTTTGACTTCTGCCTCCTTGATTTTCGCGGCATAGCAATAAACTGAATGCGACCATTGTTGGTTTCAAAGACTTGTTCCTATAGGTCCCCTGAAAAATAATAGTTAATATTTGAAATATATTGGGTATAAATAAATACAGTTAATGTGAAAAAGTAAACCTGACCCCATCCAAACATTTATCATTGAGTTCGATAACCAAGCCACTGCTCTGGCGTAGCCAAGCCATTGCTCTGGCATTGCCAAGCTTGTTCCCGAACTTCACCAAGGTTTTGATAAACAATGCACTCCAATGTTTTTTTTAGCAAAAGTTGACGGTCAAAACTTTGGAAACAAAGCCACTGATCCCGACTATTGCATGCTCTTCATAAGTTTGTTGCAGTATTTGATGAACTTTCCCATGTTGGGATATGCCTTGTACGGGCGCTTGTTGACTATATGAAATTATGTAATAACAACAAAATTAGGTAAATTGAAAAATAATGAAATAAAGTATAAGTGAATAGCGAGAATTACCAGTTTCAGAGGCCTTACATGTGTGAATTGTTGCTTCGAGGGACAGAAGGAGCTGGTTGATCCGGAATGTTTAGGTGTAGATAGATGATTAGAAAATTTAATCAATTCCAACGATCCGTAGTAATTTTTTTTATTTAATGTAACAAATGTAGCAATCGGTTAATTTAATTACCTCTTCGTCGCTGACATTGACGCAAAAAATTCATCGATCCGTGGCTTGCCGCCTTCAATGTCCTCGGCTAGGGTGTCATCTCCAAATGTGACCAAAGTCATCGGCCAGTCTACTACACTTACCAAAGCGTCTCCCATGTCATTGAATTGGTGGTTGGCAGACGACATCCCAGCTCTTGGATGGTAGACTAGCTGGTACACACGGACGCGACCTACTGAACCATGTGATTTCTCGGGGTGCCTAAATTTTTGGAGCCATACCTTTGCAACCCTTATCCTCTCTCCTTGAAGGTCCTTGATGTACAAGGTGAACAACTCGCTACCCTGTTACAAGTAGTGATAAAAAAATCCAAACATTTACCTCCTCCTCTTTTGCGTCGGTGGAGGGATCTTGGCCCGAGCCACTGAGACTGGTGGATACACCTCCAAACATAGCATTTTCTATGAAGCTTTTCGGGTCCGCAAGGACTTCAGGAATATTTATTTCCGCTGCTGTAGCTACACCCTTGACGAACTGCTCAAGGTAGGATTTCATCGCCTTTACAAGTGGCTGATCAACAGAAGGTTTCTTCGCCTCCTTCTTTTGGGACGAGGAGCTGCTGCCGCACTTTCTTCTTGATATGTCTGAGATAGCAACAATTGGTGGCCGTCTAGATTGGGTACCACTTTAGCGCCCTGGGTGATCCTTCTTCCCGATGACTTTTATCAAAATATCCTCACCAGGATCCAACTCTAGGGTTCCCTTATCCTTTTCCTCGTTCATACTCAACCGTGGTTCATATTATTGTGTTAATAGTGAAAATAAATGTTTACTAAGATATGAAACTATTATTGAATTGGATACTAAAAATGTCATCCGCTATGGCCTTGACTTCTGCTGTTGTATAATCCTTGTTTTTCCCTTGTTCGACTCCAAGTATACCAGCTATCCGTCCGTCTTGAAACTCTTGAATTTGATCTCCTCCTTGGTCTCTTCTTCCGTGTATCCCCAGTCCCTTAGCTTCTTCCTCTTCTTCTCCTTTAGCTGCTCTATCAGCCTCTCTTTTATATCTTTGTTCCCTTTTGGTACGGTGTGGTGGACATACTTCTTTTCCTTAGATTGATCGCTTTCCCTCTTTCTTTTTTTCCATTTAAAAAAAAGAGTTAGTTATTAACACAGTGAATTCGTTGATAAATATTGAAATATTATTTTGGCTATCACGTAAGAACTTTACTTACAAGTATATCCTCGGTTCTTTTGTGTTCCTCAAATTTCTTCCACTTCTCCTCATCCATCCATCTGTACTTGTTCCGCGGCTTATATTTTGGAACTTTTCCGTGCGACAAAAACCATATGTACTTGTTTGCCACCTTGCTCTTCCAATTGCGATGTGCATCGCCAACCTTGCCCACCACATTCTTCCTCAACCTCCTCCATTGATCTTCAATCAATTCAGTTTTGAAGTTGAAACTCGTCTGCGATGGAAGATTACACAATATCAAGTTCAGGGGCATAAATTTAAAGTTTAATAGTAACAATCGGGCATTTATAAACTAAGTATTATGAAATCATTTTTTACCTTTATATCCCTCCATGATTCCTCCTTCACATCCTTCGGGATGTTAGGCCAGTGTATCCATGTACCAAATCTGACCCACCTCCAGAATGCGTAATTGCAATATGCGGTCCAGGTGCTCTAGTTTCTGAAACAAACCATTTCACCTTCAACTTCCTTGAATGCGACGAGGACAGGGTCATTTTCCTTGGTTAACATGACCGACTGACATGTAGTCATCCCCCGTTCCATACACCAATTGGCAATGTTAAACTTGTCGAACGCCTTCCCCTGCCTCCCGCTAGCCTTAGTAAGGTCATCATTCCTTAGATTGCGAAGAGGGCTGTCCTCTCTATCTCCCTAGTTCTCTTCAGGCTCTTCCCCCTCGGGAGCACCTATTGCACCCGCTGCATCTTCTTCAAATTGTATCTTGAGGGGTACCATCGGTGAAACCTCCTCTTGTTCGCCTTTCAATGTAACTTCTTTGTTTTCCACAATCCTTTGTTTGGGTGGAGGGTCATGCTTCTTCTGCTTTCCGGCCACTTTTTTTTTGTTTTAGGAGACATCTACATATGAAAATACCGGTGGAATGGATAACACATAAAAACATAAAAATATCACTTAAATATCACACTTCAGACATCACACTTCAACATCACAAGATCAAACATATTTCATACATCTTTGATTGCACTTCAAACATCACACACATATTGTATATGTCACACATTTTTTCTGATACAATTCAAAACCATACGATCAACTATATTTCATACACGTCAGATTGAACACTTCAAACATGGTGAAGAACGTGAAGAAATTGTTGGTGTAGTGGTTTTGAAGATGAAAATGCAATGGTTATATGAGGGAGGTGATGGGTCTCGTTTTATATTAGCGAAGTCAGCACCGGTACCTAGGCCACCAAATCAATGCTAAAAATATGTCTACTACATTATAGCATTGTGGGAAACATTTAAAGTGTACAACACCGGTATACATACCAGTGCTGTAAGCGGAAAACCGGTGCTGATATAGATTTAGGCAACTGCATGAGGCTTCTTAAATTATTTTTAAGGTCCAACCCGAGAGCAAAGTTTGGAATTTTTTCTAAGTATAAAGCATCATCATATAAACCGGTACTGGAATGAAAAAACTGGTGCAGTAAATCTGAAAGGCAAACTGCTCAAGGCTGCTTAACTGTGACAGATAGTTTGAATGTCTATGGACCTAGCGCTGGTACACATAACCGGTACCATTATGTTGGATACTGGTGCCATCATGTTGGATAACGGTGCCAATTTTTAATTATTTTGCAAAATATTTTTCAGCCCAATTATTTTTGGGCGGGAGTTAACATTTTCATTTTAGCAACGATTTAAAAATCAGCGTTGATTTGAAATTGATTAAATTTTGAATTTCTCGCCCAAATTTTGGACGGAAATGGTCAATTTAGCATCCCCAGAACTAGTCAGCACCAGTTATTTTTAACAACATACAAATTTCTATTTTGAATTCCCACTATTTGGTAAAAATTAATATATTGCCCACGTGGGGGGGGGGGATTTTCCCCCGTTATCCTGGATAACCAATTGGACTTGAAATTACTTAATTAAAGATTCCATAGGTCCCATGTTTTGAATTTGTGTCAACTGGATGCCCAAAAAGGGTTCGTATATAACTCTGATGAATTTACACTGTTGCCCAAAACTGCGTTACACCTTCCTGTTTGTATCAAAATAACTTCATATTGGGTATTCTTGGGTTAATGTAAGGTTTTGAATATAAAATGATGTTTTCATGAAGTGTAATAAAGCGCTAGTACATGTCTTAGAGTATCTTACTCTTCATTACTTAGAAGTTCAAAAGTCCAAACGAGAAGAATTATTGGTAAGTTGTTCCCATAATATATTAATTAATTATTTGATTCAGTCTTGGAATATACATCTCGGTTTCATAATGTACCAATCTATCCGATCGGATTGTCGTTTGGACCTCCGAGTGAAGTTTTTTCTTTTTGCACTTAGGTCCCTCTAAGAATCTTAGAATTGTCAGAACGTAAAATTGGCAATTCCATATTGAAATTCAGTAATGTGTCATCACAAGTATGTGATTTGGAAATGATTGAGTAAACAAAACACCCTCAAAATTGAAAATAGAACAGTTGTACATTATTTTGAAAATTTTCATTGTTGCCCAAAAGTTGGTGAACACCTTATCCATTGCTTTGAAATACTTGAATTTTGTTATTATAACCTCAAAAAATGGAATTTTAGACATTAGAATTTTTTATAGCATAAATTATAAAGGGGTGGTACATGTTCTAGAGTAAATTATGGAAAATATTTTGGATTTTGTAAAGGGAAATCATATTTGCTTACCACTATCAAATCAATAAAAAAACATGCTAAATGTAGATCCATGTGATAATCATAATATTATGTATGAAAAATAACATAGATTTATTCTAATGTCTGATAAAATTAAAAAGTGAAAAAAAATCTTAGTTTATGAAATTATCATAGAAAATCATGAATAATATCTAGCGAACAGCTCTTCATCCAACATATGTGCATCTTCTGAGCTGGTCCCCATGTCGCTCTGCCCAACGGCTGGGTCTAGGAATGAAGGGAAAAGTCTAACTGCTTTCATCGTATTCAGGAACTGATATTCAAAACACTTAAACCATGTGATCGCACCATGACCTTTGATACTGTGATTCTATTAGCAGACTTTTCACATCTATTTCCAATGTCGCGACTCTAGATTCCAATGAAGGATCCACATTATCATGAGCCATTTTGATAAATAATCTACTGTAATCTTACCCATTGGTTGCCCGTATATGTCGTGCAGATACTGGAGGACACCGACTTTTGTGCACAGTTCGGAGATGAGGTTGCAAAAACCACAACAACCTTTGTTCTCAGCTCCCTGTCTCAAGGCGAGCACCATTTGAAAACCTACCTTCCATCGCATTTTCTTCTTAATTGCGTACAAATGTGTAAGCTTCATACTGTGAACCTGAGTTTTCACTGTGACTAGATCAATTTTAGATGCTACGAAGTGGTACCATACATTCATCTCGGGCATGAGGTGCTTCTTCAGAATCTTTGACCAACTTGGTTTGACAAGAGAATCGACATCGGGTCCAGCCCTAGTAACCGTCCTAACGATTTCCTTCGCAGTGGCATGATCAATATCAATTCTATTAGTGGTCTCGTAGTGGAATGCAAGATATTCATCCTCGTCGGATGGAACATTTGGCAACCCATACAATTCGTTTATGGATTCCGCTGTCATTTGCACCATTTTGCCTCTACAGAATGCCTCATCCCTCCTTGGACCACATCTCAAATTAGCATATAACTCACTTACTATGCTGAGGTTAACCATTGCAGGCGTGTCACACAATTTCTTCCATCCAAGTGCCCAAATGCCGGGATAGATTCTTCAAAGGGGGAAGATGCTTCTATTCCTCTCTTCGGGAAATGTCGCCTTGTTCACTCCCAAAAACCAGTGTTTGGAGTGATAAATACCGGTGTCTCAACAAGATCAAGCAGTTGCCTAAGGATGCTTTAAATGTTTTTTTGTGATTTTTCCCCTAATCCGAGAGCAAAGGGAAAAATATATTCTATGTAACAACACCGGTAAAATTACCGATGGTGTCAATGACAAATATCGGTTCCTGTAATGAAATGGAACACATACTCTGTTTTTCAGCACCTGCTTGGCATACTTTTAGCGACGCTGGTTCTCATTTCAACTATTTCCAAATAAAATAAGTTATAACGAAGTTGAAAATAGAAACGCGCGAAACTACACTTCAGATGAACTTAACACTAATTCATATTTTAATATCAATATATTGACTAGATTGGACATTGGCCAATATAAAGAAATTATAATGCTAATTACATTTACGGTGATAACATGCACTATCTTTTCCTTTTCAATACAACATTATTCCCCACAATTTGACCGTTCTCATCAACCCACAATCCATCGCCATGTGACCATCTACCTACTAAATCTCCACCCACATCCTCCAAACTTGGAAATACAGATAAAAACTTAGAGCATTCTGCTTGGACGGGCCAAGTCAATCTCCTCTTTGAAGTAGAAATTCTTACCATGTAGGACGATATGCCACTTCTTATCACTAGGATCCCGAACATAAAAAACCTGGCTTGTCAGGGCAGCTAAGTTGAACTTGTCATTCTCGAACCCAACTCGAGTAGGATCCACCAATGTGAAACCCATGGGTTTCTCCATACAAACCCCAGATCCATTATCAACCCACCGACACTTGAAAACCACAACTTTGAACTCAACATAGTCCAACTCTCAAATTTCCTCAATCACCCCGTAAAAGGCCATCGCTGCTACAATAAGGTTTTTGTCTTTCTTGCTAGACTGCCACATCGTTTTAGATTCAATGTAAACTTCACTATTCTGCGTGGCGCTTTTGTAGTCCTTTTCAGCCTTTGAAAAAGTAATATCATTAATATCATACCCTAGGTATCTTCTAAAAGTGCAGTTCAGCTTTCTTGTAAAAGCACGAAGTTTACTTGGCATGTCGTCCATATTGGAGCGATCGTAAAACCAATTCACACATGTGAAATAATGCTCCAGCTGTATTTTGTTCAAAGGCCAGCCTGGATATAGTGCTTGTAATATTGACATGTGCTCTTGGGCATAAATTGCAGTCTCGCTGCTATTCTGTAATATGTAAAGGTAATCTGTCATCAAATCAGCATAGAAGGGTGTATGAAGTGTGCCTTCTGAATGTGCAACCTCATTCTTCCTACCAAAATGCCCTTGTTCAGATGATCCAACTGATTGCTTACCAACTAAGTTCTAATTACAATATTCAATGTTCTTCTCAGTTACGTAACTTTGCACGATGCTCGCATCAGGACGACTACGATTGTGAACGTAACCTTTGAAAACACCCATGTTCCGCTTGAAATGGTACATCCAATGCATTTCCACAGGAATGTAATTGAATTTCCCTAATTAAATGAATGACTAGATGAACCATTATGTCAAATAAGGACGATGGAAAGTACTTCTCCAATCGACATAACACGAGAACCTCCTTCCTCTCCAACACATTAAGTGCTCGTCTGTTTATATTCTTAAGACAAATGGAGTTGAAGAAGAAACACGATCGCATAACGCTAAATCACACATCCTCCTCCATAACACCATGGATGGCAATGTGCAAAAAAATATTGCATGAGAACGTGACAATCATGCAATTTCAAGGCGTTCATATGCAAATCATCATTCTCAAAGCGACTAACATTAGAAGAGTATCCGGGTGGTACCTTGATTCCATGGATACACTCGCAAACAGATTTTGTCTCATCCACAGACAGATTGTACCGGGCTGGAGGGAGGTAAGTTCGCTTCCCTCTCACCTCCTGGGCTAGGTCCGACGGAATTCCAAGCTCCAACAAATCCTTCCGCGCATTCAGGCTGTCATTTTTCTTCTCAGGAATGTTGAGTAATGTACCAATAAAACTCTCACACACATTCTTCTCAATGTGCATTACATTCAAATGTGGTGAACCTCCAAATGCTCCCAGTATGGTAAGTCAAAGAAAATTGCCTATTCTTCCAAAGAACTTCAACAGTTGCACCAACCTTCTTCATCTTCTTCCCAAGAACAAAATTCAACTTCTTCACCTTGTTGTGGATGAAAACCCCCTTCAATGATCTTAGTGCCTTCTGGACCTCCTTCCCACCAACAAAATCCTCACGCAATTTATGCTTCAACGGAAGGAATTTCCGGTGACCCAAATACACAGTCTTGCAACCATTCTTCAGCTGTTGATAATCAGTGGACTCTTCGCACACGAGACACGCCTTGTGCCCCTCACCACATACCCAAAAGGTTTCCGTATGTTGGAAAATCATTTATGGTACAAAACAGGATTGCCTGTAAATTTAACATCGATCCTCTGAAAGCATCAAACACATCGACATCGTCAGACCATGGAACCTTCAATCTTTTATCAGAGGTGTCAGATACGTATCGATGTCATTTCCTGGCTGTTTTGGCCCAAAAATCAACAAAGACATCAACACATATTTCCTCTTCATACAGAATTACATTGGAAGGTTGTATATGGCCAGCATTACCGGCCATGAAGATTGAATAGAGGACATGTTACCGAACGGGTTCATTCTGTTAGTACACAAAGCTATCCTCAAGTTCCTTGGCTCACTGGCGAATTTCGGATACCTCATATCAAATATCTTGCACTGATTTGCATCAACTAGATGCCGAATCACATCATCTTGAAGACAACCCCATCCCATGTACCACATTATGTTCTTTGCATTATTGACATTTCTGAACAACCTCTTTAGCCTCGGAATAATGGGAAGATACCACATGAATTTTGCTGGAACTCATTTCCTTAACTTTACCACAACATCTCAATCGACAACCACACTCGTTAGAACAAGCATGTATTTTTTCATACTCCAATCTCATCAGATAAAGAATTCTCTTTGCTTAGTAGATGTTGTCCGGTATCCTGTTACTGGACGGAAGCTTCTCATTCAAAAAATTCAACAACTTATTCATGCTAGTGTCCCTCCATTTACCAACACCTTTCATGTTAAAAAATAACATCAAACATGACATCACTGTATCCTTCTTATTGCAACCGAGATACAACGACATGCCCTTCTCACTTAAGAAATTTGACAAAACCTCGGGCCTTTCCCTAAATTCATTGACAACCTCCTCACACATGTCATCTAAATTTAAGTTTTCGAAACACTCTCCTCCACTACCTGTAACCACCTCCGGTGATGCCTTCTCACCGTGAAATGTCCAAACGAAATAATCTTTTTCAAACCCTCCCCTAACCAAGTGAAATTTCATGATGTCCTTATCACCCCCACAGTTACGATTCTTGCAATCACGACAAGAACATAACACTCGCTTCTTACGACCAAATGTGTGCTCTAAAAACTCCTCCACAAAATCAACATATTCTTTGCTCAACCAACTAACGTTGCAATGCACATGCTTACGCCTCTCAATTGCACGTTCCATCTCTACAAATTAACGAATGTACCACAATTAAAGTTCCACACAATCACCATGACTAAGTAATATTCTAAATATTCAAAATCAATTCGGAAAACCATACGTACAACTCACATCACAACATTCACAACATTCACAACTTACACAATAATTTCACATGCCTAAACAAGGTATTAATGACATCAAGAAATCTAGAAAATAATCACATTTCTTCCATGAATGCTAGGATCATGAACATGATCAAACACACAAAATATATGCACACAAACCATTTGTGACATATTCCATCATTAATAACATGCCAAACAATTTAAAAACTAACATTTGTGGGTCTTCATTTGAGCATTCAATGTCAAAACCCTTCAAAAAACACCATAAATGACATTCTCTCCCCAAAATCACACTTTTAACTCGCCAATGAATAGTGGAAGGTGAGAATTAAATGCTCTCCTAGCACTGATTTTATGCCAATATATTGGTGCTAGAAATCCCCCCACCCTCCCCATATTTTAGACGGATAATTCCAATTCCACCACCACTAGGGTTCTCTTTATCCTATCGGTGTTGGAATTCATAATGATACCATCCCCTTTTGGGTGGGACCCAATCACCTGGCACCGGAATAACGTTTACCGGTGCTAAATATTTGTAATAGGCACCGACTGTGCTATTTTCCCCCTCCATTTTTTGCGCCAAAACACTATTACTCACATAGATACATTTCCAGCACCGGTTCTTCGCACTTTTTCCATCATGTACCGGTGCTATATCCCATTTCCACCACCGGTTTCAGGCACCGATATCTGTAATCCAGTGCTGAAATTTGGCACTGGCATCGATTTTCAGATTTTTCGACAAAAAAATGGTGCCTTCCATCTTTTCAAAACCGGTATTACCCCCAAGGGCAAAATACTGGTGCCTATGTACCTGTTTTCTAATAGTGTTTGTGTATTTCTCGTCTGTTTCGATCTCTGCATACTACCTCCGTTTCGTTGGATGTGACATCATAGTCTTAAGTGCTTGGATTTATGTGAATGAAATGAGTAGATGAAACTGAATTTGGAAAGAGAAAAGTAGAATAAGTGGATGAAATTTAAAAAAAAATCTTGTTTTAAAAGGAAAGTGTACCAAATTTATAAAACAACCAAGAAAGGAAAGTGTGTCATATCCAACTAAATAAAGAAAATACTACTAAATAATTGTTCTTGTTCAAAAACAAAATAAAAAAAATGACGAAAAGCGCACACACAAATTCCTTAACCACAGAACACTCAAGAATCTATAAACCCTCGGACTTGAGAAAAAGAATATATTAAGTTTGTTTGGCTGGTCCGAAACATGAGGGGGCACTACTTGTCCTATAAATAAATGGCAACCTTACAGTACTCTGCCTGCATGTCAACATAAAATTCATAGTTTAATAAAAAAAACTTTCTATTTTATACAGATATCCGGGGGAGTGATGGCCACCGACATTAATACAGGTACATGTTCGACCACCCTATAATAAAATCCCAATCAAATATTTCTATTTTCCATTTTCCTGTTTCAACTAAATATTTATTTTTATTATAATTCTTTATCTGAACAGAAGTTTGGTTAACTTCTTTTAAATCCCCACTTTTGTTTGAAATTTAGCCACATCAGCATGCATAAGTGCTTATGCAAAAAGATTATAAGAACATTTGTTTGTGATGGAGGTAGTGTTGAATGATCATTATTGCTTTCTTCATACTTTGCTCATATACTACCTCCGTTTCGTTTGAATGTGGCATCGTAGGTTTAGGTGTTTGAATTTAGTTGAATAAAATAAGTTGATGAAATTGAATTTTGAAAGGGGAAAGTAGAATGAGTAGATGAATTTGAAAGAATCTTTCCATAAAAAGAAAGTGTGCCAAATTCAGAAAACAATCAGAAAAAAAAAGTGTTTCACATCCAACGAAACAGAGGAGCATAAGATTATCTAAACTCTTTAGACTGATCATACTTTTCATATTACTTTTTAATTAATTACCATATAAAGTACATGTTTAGTTTACATACAATAATTGATAAATGTTTAGATAAATCAGGTACTTTCTCTGTACCAGATTAAACTACACATTTTTACTATTTGACAATATTCACTATCAAATATTTACCGCATATTTGAATAAATGTAGAAGCAAAAATATTATCGTACATGATATTGTTGGATTCGTCGTAATAAATAGTTTCTATATATCAACTTTTTATTTGCCATTATTACGTGTAATTAAATATATTAACGGTCAAACATATTTTTGGATAATCGTGAAAAAGAGTCCGTGCAATTTAACTTGGGATGGCGGGAGTATTGTAAAGGACACCATCCTTAATTTGAGATTCAGTTTTTTGTTGCTTGTATTTATTGGAGAAAAAAGAAGTAAATTAATCAATAGACGTGCATATTCATCTATTCTTTGTCTTTAGATGGAATAGCAGAGTTGAGGATGCCATCAGGTCCATCACCAGATAAAAGTACCCTTCAAAACCTTCGCAAGGCGGCCATGGAAGGCGATTGGAACGCTGCAGAGGAGATTTTCTGCAGTGAATCCGACTTGAAGACCAAGGTGCTAAACTCGGCAGGCTTGACAGCATTGCATGTCGCGTCTAGATGCGCGAAGTCGAGGTTCGTGGTGAAGTTGGTCCGGATCCTGAATCCGAGAGACCTAATGATAGCTGACCAACAAGGGCGCACGGCGCTCCACTACGCAGCATCGTCTGCGAGCGTTGAGGCTGTCAAGGCCATGGTGAATAAGGAGCCTGAACTGGTGCAGCTCGAGGACTGTAATGGATATACGCCCTTGTTTTATGCTGCTACATGGCGATGTGCATCCAGGGCTAAGGAAATGGTGGAATTTCTTCATGCACAAACGGATAGTAGTCATGTTTACAAATCAAATGGAGCTTCCAACCTCATAGTTGCCATCACTACTTCAGGATGCCATGGTACTCATCTCTTTAATATGATTGCTCTTTCTGTGTCAGCTAAATTTGATTAAGATTTTATATTTTGTTTATATAAAGATACTAGTGGAGAGCCTTTGATTAAGCGTAGTGATCACCACCTTTGATTATGACCCAAAAAGGTTCCGAGTTTTGAACCACCCTCCCAGGTCACCTTTTTATTTTTAATGCGGTTTTCAAATCGTTTAAAGGCGGTTCCATCTTTAAAAGAAATTGATTAAATGTGGTTCTATTGTAGAAGTGCCTTTAAATGAGGACCCCAAGAGAATCTGAGTTCGAAATCACCCTCCCAGGCCATCTTTTACTTTAAGCCTGCCTTTGTTTGGAATTTAAACCCAAATACAAATAAGAATTTTCCCATACGTAGTTTATTTTCAACACTCACTCCATAGGTTTCCTCCCTCCGCCTCACCATTCATTACATTTTCCTCTACAACTTACGCCTCCCTCCACCACCGGCCTCCATCATCACCCTACACTGCCCTCCACCATCAACCTCACTCCGCTCTCCACTACCGGCCTCCACCATAACCCTACGCCGCCCTCACCATCTGTCTCCACCACGCTCGCATCGCACCGCTGCTCATGCCTCCTGCCTCAGCGAAGAAAGATTCCGCCTTATCACTGCCTGGAGAAGGGCTCCGTCGCGTCACCTCCGTTGCATCACTGGAGAAAGAGTTCCGTCGCGTGAAGAAGGGTTCCACCGCAGGAGAAGGCTGTCACTGGTGTTTTGCCCTGTTTTTGTATTGCTTCTCTTCTTTGTACAGATTCAAATTTTTTATTGAAGAATTAGTTTACGGATGTCCAGATTCATATATTGTCCAGATTGAGTTTCTATGTAGGCTGCCGAAAACCTAATTTGGTTTCCAGCTATTTTTTAGGACATCAGATTCAAGTTCCAAATTTGGAACTAAAATCGGATCCCAATTAAAGGTGGTTTTTGAACTGCCTTTGATCGATAACGATCAAAGGCGGAACCAGAGAAGTTACCCCAAAAGTGACTTTTATGGTCCGGAATAACCGCCTTTAATTAGTCTATTTTCCACTAGTGAGACTTGAGTGAGATGGTCTCACTCATTCTTATGGTGAGATGGGGGACTGAGTACAATTATTAAAAGATGACAAATGATATTGGATATTTTTTGTATTTTTTAAAAACTTTACATACAGTTCAATGTCTCATCAAAAGTCATGGTGAGACAGCCTCATATATGAGTCTTACTATTTTGTTTAAGCCAAAATTATCACTTTTATTCTTTCTTAACTTTGAAACTATTTATGTATAATACTTTACACTGTTTTTCATTTTAACTTACATTAGTTTTTCTTACTTTTCATTGCCTATTGGTGCAGCATTAGCTTTGAAGGATCTTCAACACCATCAAGAATTAGCAGCAGCTATAAATGATTCAGGGTGGTCAATCCTTCACGTCATAGCATCTCAACCTTCATCATTGTTGCTATCTGCTGCAAATAAATCATCTACATGTAGCAGATCATGTATCGGTTCATGTGAGCTCTCACCTCTTCCCATATTTCCTTCTTTGAATTTTTTTAACCTTACAAATTAAATAATATTGCACGTAGGCGGAAATATATGGTAGATCAAACAAGATAAAAACCGTAATAGTGGAATTCACCGTGATTGGTGTATTTCATTCATATCAATATATAAGGCAAAATTGATTAGATAAGTCCTAATCTATACATGGTAAAGATATATAGTATTAATCAAAACCAACCAAACTCATGAAAATAATAGTCGATATCAATATGATAGGACAATTTATGGGAAACCAAGTTTTGAGCGACAAAAATGATACAATATTGTCACATAGAATAGTAGGCGCTGAGCATAGTGGAACCCAAAGATCTTGAAGAAAAGAACCTAACCAAACAACCTCCATAGTGGAGTTAGCCAAAACACGGTTTAAATATTTATAGTTGGAACAAAAAACATTAGCCTTCTTAGTACTCTAATAGCAAGATTGCCCCGAGAAAATAAAAGGATATCCATCGTGAGTGGATTTGTAGTAGGGTGAAAATAGAGGTCGTACATACTGAAAAGTGACTGCCTAGAAATGATCATATCGAGGCGATTGGAGATACCGGGTGACCATATTAATAACAAATGAGATGTCAGGTCGAGTGATGGTCCAATACTGGAGAGCTCCAACAAGAGAATGTTACAGAGTCGGGTTGGCAAGCACTAAGCTAGTGGAAAACTAATAACAAATAGACTAGAAATCAGAGCAACATTTATCATGCTTGCTCACTGAAGAATTTCCATAGCATATTTATAATGACCAAGAAAGATGCCAGCTGTCAAACTGGCGATCTCTAAGCTCAAAATATGCTGAAGGGGTTAATTGAAAATTCGTGACTAGGGCGAGAGTCAAATCGATGAATGAGATCAGCATGATTACCTGTTAAAATAATGTTGTAATTAGGGAACCTTGGATCCCTTAGTAAAGATAAATATAAGAGTATTGGCTGAGCTGCAAATAAACTTGAGATCTCTAAAGTCGGTGTTGAATCTATAGAACCAACTATGAGGAGTTTGCTTAAAACAATAAATGGTCTTACAGAGGTAATAAATATGGTTGGAGTGAAGAGAATAATGATATCTAGATGGTCGTTCAATAAAAATTGAGGAGTTAAGAGTGATATTAAAGAAGGCATATTCTTAGCATGTAGTTGATACATAGGCTAGCTCCGAGTAGTTACCTAAGAAAGCATGACACAAAATTTGGAGACCTTGATGTAGACTGAATTTTGGGTGAGATCAAAACCAACAAACTATAAAACTTAAGTGATCAGTCTCACTTTGTAGCAATCAAGAGCCATTAGAGTTGAACTTTCACCAATAGATCCATTTTGATCCAATAACATTTACACCAGAAGGACGGGGAATAAGATCCCACATTTGTTATGCCAAAGTGCATTCATATACTAATCCATAACATCCACTAAATGAGGATGCTTAGAAGAAAAGAGATAGCCGTTAGGCTCAAATTTTAGACATAAGATGTGCAACAAGTATGATAATTACATAGTTGGAAAATGAATGATGCTGGGAGTTGCCCGTGAGATCACATGCCATCATAGTATGGGTCCGTCGAGGTGGTAAAAATATTAGAGATGGATAAAGTGGAGACTATGATAGAGTAGTTGTAGGAGACCTAGCAACATGAGTATTAGGTGGATGAGGTATTGTGGTAGGAGAAACATTATCATCAATAAGACTAATACAACATGAAGAGGACGAAGGTTCCACAATAGAAGAAGTGGGATACAATTCTCATGCATACCACCTGCATATGAAAACATCTAGAGAAAACGGAGATACATCATTATTTTTGCCTACATATTTAAAGTGAGTGTCATTAAAACGAGTATGCCTAGTGATATATATTTTGAGATGTAGGATCCATACACCAATATCTCTTGTCCTGGGAACTGCACTTAAGAAAATGTAGGGCAAACTCTGAGAAGCAAGTTTGTGATCTGCATATGGGCGTAGATAAGGATAAACAAGACAACCAAAAGCATGGAAATTAGTTTAGATAGGAACCCTGCCATATATAACTTTAATTAGTGATCTCTTACTAAGAACTAGAGTTGGAAACCGGTTGATGGTGTAAGCGGCTGCAAAGGAGGCATCATTCCATTGGGAAAGAGAAACATGTGAGTGGTATAACATAGAAAATCCCATTTAAATGACGCGACAATGCTTACATTCAATATGACCTTTTCGCTCAGGAGTATGTGGACATGAAATGTAATGATGATTACACTTAGCTCTGTCCCACAAACACTTTGAAAAACCTTAATGGCGGAAGAGAATGAATTCTCCACAAATGCCTCAAAGTGATCATAAACTTCCCAAAAATCATATTTACAATGAAGTGGGTATAACAACAGGAATCGAGAATGATCATTAAGAAATATAACATCGGAAGAGAAATCGCAATAGATATTATATGAGAGAGACCCCCGTACATCAAAATGAACTATGCCAAGCAATCTGGAAGCATAGTTATCACTATTATGTAAAGATAAACGTTTTCTTTTAACCTTTTCACTTGAGGCACAAATGATCGGTTTAGGAAAAATTGATTAGACAGATGAGGAGCCAAAAGATCCTAGAAGAAATCACACAATGTGGAACATAACCAAGCTAGCATGCTGTGTTTCAAAAGATACACGCCACTTATTTTATTCCATAATAGACAATAACATAGAAACACAGTAATCTAAGACATAAAGTTGATTTTCATAATGACTATGACCCTAAGTTTCCATAGTGATTTTTTGTCGAATGATAAATGAATTATCATCAAAATAAATAGACTTAAGTGCCAAAATGACCTTATATTTTGTTCGAAAGTGCCAATCTAACCTTGTAAAATATGAAAGTGCAATTCTAACCCTATTATTTGGATGAAAGTGTCAATCTAACCCTGACAACCTGAAATTGATCGGAATTAAGTAAACTAACCATTATACCCTTGATTTAAAATTAAAAAAAATAAATTCATAGAAAAGATCTTTTTTGCCCTTCCCTATTATTCTTTCGATTTCCTTTCATTTTCCGTAGCATATATGAACGTTTTCTTTTTATTTTCTCCACTCCTTCGTCTCCAGAAATTCTCCACCTCTGTCGCATCCTTCATCGTGGTTGGATGTGCTCGAATTGAACGTCCTACACCACCACGACGGAGGGTAGTGCCTCAAATCGGAGGTCCTTCTCCACCACCACGATGACAGCTAAACTTCTAAACTACAGTCGCCGCTGGGAGGTCGTCGCCGTACCTCTCAAAAATACTATTTTTAAGCCCAATATGCTCACTAAATACAATTAAGTAGATAGTTTGGCAAGTCGGGGTCGTCCACAGAGAAGAGGGATATTTCCAAGCGTCTAAGCATGCAATGGCGA
>JAULKM010000002.1:3718198-3730843 GCA_032355605.1 Rubia tinctorum
TTCTACTAACATAATTTAGAGTAGTTCTAATAATGTGTTGGGTATTGTTGGTAGGCTAATGAGAAAATATAACATATGGTTCTACTAATGATGATATGACAAAATTTAGTGTGGTTATACTAATTTTGAGAAAAGTTGGTACAAATAAAACAAAACTTGTATAACTAAATCATAAAAATGTGTAGGTGTCTTTTATTATTTATTAGAATGATGTGCAGACCATTGGTTATAAATTTGGTTATAAAATAATGTGGTTATAAAATAATGTGGTTATAGATTTCATGACTTGTAGTGAGAAATTAGAATTATGTTAATTTAAATACGTCTAGGTGGCTTTTATGCACTTATAAAAAAAGAGTAAGTGTTATTTTTTATTAGTTACTAGAATGATGTATGGCATGATTGCGTTTGGTATTATATTATCCTGAAAATAATTATTTGATATACAATGTTATTTAAGGATGTCGATGACTCATATGGAGCGGTTCCAGGGGAGAATGGTTACTCATCATTCACGACTACAAATGTGTTTCCCAGTCATATTGAACCTTATTCCTACCTGCAACGGATTGCCCGTCATGTAGGATTTGAATTTGTCATGTTGTCGTACAAGAAAAATAAGAATGCCCCCCCTAAGGATGTATTGTATTTGCAATCAGGGTCGAATGATAAGACTGTCAATATAACCGATTTGGATGTCGTTTGAAGAAGTAATACATCAACAAGAAGTTGTTATTGCCCTTTCATGATTGTCACGCGAGAGAGAATAACACAGAGAAGGGTTGGAACATCAAATCATGCAAGAATCCTCGACGAGAAACACACAACCACCAGTTTTCAATATACTCTTGGGGAACATTGCACGAACCTTGCCCGCCCTCGGCACCACAACCATCAAGTGGGCTAGATACAAGTGTGTGATCCTCAATCTGGAATTCGAACAATGATTGCTAATTTCTTTCCTCGCGGATTGAATGCACTCCACTCTTCTCCCAGGTTGGCATGGGATCAAAAACGACATTGGGCCTAGGAGAATGCGGCTCAACAGGTATCTCGTGATCTTGAACAATTTTCTGCAACAGTTCCTGGATATACGCACTATGTCTTGCAACCAACGCATTAATCCCCCTTTCTCGAATACATAGGCTTTTATCAATGGGTCCGTCGTTAGTGCTCATCTGTAATATATGACGTAAAATTATTATCTTAACAATTACTTCATTATAGGAGAAATACAATAACACATAGAAATAAAATGTTAACTGGTATGAAAATTATTGTACATAATTTCAAACTACTAATGAAAAAATATAAATTTAAATAGAACATAAACTATATTTTCAACTACTCATGTAATTTTCATCTCATATGTTATAAATAAAAAATTACATATTAGTTATGTATAGTAAAATGTAAATATAACATAAAAGAACAAGTTCTTAACAAAACATACTCCAAGGATTACAATATTTTCTAGACAAAGAATTATTTATTTTTACTTGCAAAATAAATAATACATAAATGAAGCTATCATCAAAATTTACTATAAATTATTTTATTTATCTTAAATGTTATTTTCAGAATATTATACTAAATTTAAATTTAATTTAAATTTTAATTTTACGACATTTATTTTAATTATAAATTAATTTTTCAAGATTAATTTTATTTTTGAATTTAATATGAATAATATTTTTAAATAATTCTATTAAATTTAAATTCCATTAAATATTAAAAAAATATTTAAACTGAATAGATTTAAAATTTTAATTCTAATCTATTTTTTCTAAATTAAATTAAAATTTTAAATGAAAAATACTAAACCCTAACTACCTTCCTCTCCCCTTCTCCCCAGCGTCCCTTCCTCCCCTTCTCTTTCCCACTACCGACCAATAGACCACCACCCCTTCCCGTGTTCTTCACCCATTCCTCACCCGGTTCCTCCTCCATTCCTCGCCAGTCAGATTTTTGCCCCAGCATGCCGTCCGCCCCTCCCTCATCTCCGCCATCAGCCGGTTGTGCCACGCCTCCCATCTCTCCCTCATCTCCATCCGCCCATAACCTCTTCAGCGCACCCTGTGTGCGCATTCCACCTCTCCCTCCTCTCCTGAATCAATCTCCCAAAAAGTCAAACCCAAACAATCAAGATTCATATGAGAGCGAAAAATCATATGCGATTTTGGCGAAAATTCCAGAATCCGACGACATTTCTGGTGAAAGTTTCCAGATTCAATCGACATTTCCGGCCAAAAAATGAGATTCATACGAATTTACGGTGAATAATTCAAATTTCATTTTTTAAAATAGGAAACTAATTTTTTCGAAAATATTCTGACGACGTATGGCAACAGCGGTGGTCGCCGACGGAAGGTGGCCGGAGGTGAGCGGTGGTCGTCGATGGACGGTGAGCGGTGGCCGTTGGCGAATTAAGGTTGAGAGGTGGTGGATTGGCGAAGAAGGGAGATGGAATTTTATTACCCAAAGTTTTACCTCATACACTTATAAGTAAATTATTCCTACAATAAAAATATAAAGAAATACATATATGTGTACGTATTAGGGCGTAAACTAGTAAACTATAGGGTGTGATAGTACTACACATATGTGTACGTATTAGGGCGTAAAGTAGTAAAGTTTAGGGCGTGATATAACAACACCCTACATTTTCCTGCAAATGCAAGGAGCATTTGAGCCATGAATTATGCACTCAATCTAAAGAAGGCGTGCTCCACATTTAGAAAGAAAGCTGGAAGCAGATTCAGAAGAGCCGAGAAGCTCTCTTGATTTTTATGTTTTATAGAAGGCATCTTCTGTATCAGGTAGAAGCGGAATGTGGTAGGGCATAAAGTTTGTTTTCTTCCCACTCATAAAACTTTTATATTTCAAATCTTTTGGCTGTTATTATCCCAAATATAGTCAGGGGTTATTGTTGGCCCCACTCAAAAGTGAGGTTTGTACAAAAATTCAAATACTCCCTCCGTCCAAGTTTAAATTACACACTTTCCATTTTGGGCTGTCTCACCACAAATTGCACAATTCTAAACTTACCAAAAATGAGTGCATTGACCATGCATGTAAAGTCTGGAATGCCCTTGCAACTGTGAAAAAATTACACCCAATTATGTGTAATTTGGGATGGGCTTAATGGGCTTGGGCTGAGGTGGCATGAATTATTTTCCAAACCCTTGATTCAAATTTATATTTTCCCTCAATCTCTTCTTTCTATGCATAATTATTACGTGTGCTCCTACTTTCCAACACTTTCTCACATGTATTCCATCCGCGTTCTTATTTCATCTCTCTCTTGCTCATTCATCTTCCTCTCATTCATTCATCCTGCTCTCATATCTCTCTTGCTCATCTTCTTTTCCCGTGAAACCCTAGCCTCCAGTTCCTTCATTTTTCAAACACAAATCCGTAATCACAGCTCTCGCCGGTAATATTTTGTTGTCTTGTTTCCGTGAAATCTATTTCTGTTTTCCGAATTCAATGGTTTCTTTTTTCGATTTCAATCTATTTCGTTTTCAGTGAAATCTATTTTCGTTCGCCGATAAAGTTTTTTTAGTTTACCAATTGTTTATTGTCCTGGGGTTCGGTTAACGGTCTGGTAAGGAAAATGGACAGAATCAGGTTCCCGTCAAGGGATTGAATCTGTGTATTCTTTTTTCCATTTTCGTACCCTGGTTGTTTTAGGGTTTTCAAAAAAATCCCTATTTTTTGTTTACTGATCTGTCTTTCCTATATTTCATATGTGACTAATAAAAATGTATTTCGGGCTCACCTTTTCGGATTTCGATGCTATGATTTTAGTCGGCTTATGTGGTCCGGTTGGTTGTCCAACTTGTTTCCTTTTCCAATCTAGTTTTTGTCAAAAATATGCTGGGTTTTGACTGAGTCAACATGGTGTTTGAGTTTCAGTTGCCGAATTTTGACTGAGTCAACACGTTACTGAGTGAACAAATTGCCTGTTTTCGAAATGTGTTGTGGATTCGATGTAGTCCGTCATGCTTCATTTTGAGCAGTGTGTTCTTGAAAAGCTGATCTTGTTTCTGCTTTAGGGGAGACAACTGGACGATCTGCGTTCAAAAGATTTCTGGAAAGAATGAAGAGAAGTCCCGAAGGAAGAGCTATTATAGCTGACCGCCCTCGTGTCATATCCTCAGAACTTGGACATGTTTGGGACCTGCCATCTAACACATTTGGTGGTACATATGCAACATTCATGAGATCCAGAAATTTGTGTCCAGATGATCGAACGCCTGTGAGATTCATGGATACGGAAGATCTAGCCTATGTTGCAATGCGTTCGTGAGAGGCACATGACTTCTGGCATGCCCTATTCGGGCTTAACACCAATTTAATTGGTGAAGCAGCACTTAAGGAGAGTTTGAACAGATGTTGCTTCCCATGGCTGGATTGGCAGTTGCTGGTATTACTGTTAAGTTCACCGACAACCAAAGAAGGTTGTTTTACCAACATTACTTCCCTTGGGCAGTGAAGGCTGGTTTCCAGCGCTCTGATCTAATGTGCATTTACTACGAAAAACACTTTCACGAGGATTTGGAAGAGGTGCGCCGAAAATGGGGGCATAGTTCCTGCACCACCACCTCCTGGAGCGATGTGAAGATTGTTAACATTAGTGTCCTTGCAGGTGCCATCAGCATTCCTTTTGCCACACGTGTATGGTCTTGTGTGTTGTTTGTACCGGATACCATTTACATTTTCCAGCTAATGCAAGGTGAATTCGGGCCCTGAATTTTTCTTTCCTATTTGCCTTTTTCTTCTAGATTTATGACAGGAAGAACTTGAATCCTCAATATGATAATAATGTCCACCCACTTAAAATCATATCATGACTAATGACAGGGACTATGATATATTTGGTTGCAATCATAGAATATATTTACACTGAAGACAATTAACTGTCAAATTATCTATCCTGCAAGAAATCTATCTTATTTTTCTTCAATTCCATACCCGAAACACAGTTGCAGCCATATATGATTCGTCTAGTCGATCCCATACATAGTGGAATGACTGTTTCATCCTTTTCATGCTTATGCTATTAGCTATGTTGCAACCTCTCAGTTGCTATGGTGAAGGTTTGGTCGCTTTTTTAAATCACCAGAGACTTTTTAAGTCTCAAATTTAATATTAGGAACTGTAAAACCTCTCATATACATGTTCATGTCATCGTTTATTCTACCTTCAAAAGTTCGCAGTGAAGCATATACTTCAGCTGAAATCTTGACATTCCACTTCTTCTTTCTGATTCTCTAGCTGCTTTGGTTTCCCTTTGTTTCCTTTCTCATAGTTGACCTAATGTCCCTTCTTGTTCACCTATACATGGTAAATTTTAAGCATTCTGAGTTAAAATTTTGATAGTTTTAGTTTCTGATGAACTTGTTGGGAGGTTTAATATTGATAACCTCTGGCTCTTTGAGAAAATGAATGGTTGAAACAAATGGCTGCCTTGACACACTCCTTTTGGTCTTACTCTTTCTTTTGGCAGGTTTAAGATAGTCGATGGTGCTACTTCCTGATATGGAATCGCCATCGATTTGTGAGGAAACCTCGTTGGATCCACAGCTCTCCTCCTCAACCGTCCCTCTGGAGAATGGTTGCTGAATGTGGCTATGCAAGAAGGAATTTTCAGGCTGGTGGCGGGTGGCCATCCATCGCTCCAGCCAGCTCCGAGTCATGTTCGTATCCAAACGTTTCTTCTTAGCGCATACTCTTAGCTGCAAAAGATTCGGTACGTCATAAACAGCAAGTTCATATGAAATGAAACACTTCTTTCATAACTCGATTCTTGATGTTGCATACCTGTTGGGCAAAGGCATAGGCAAGAGCTCTCTCGCGCCTCGTTGCAGCTTCCATTCTGTGCTGAATCCTCATTTTTTATATGTTGCTACTCACTGTGCTGTCATCCCATTCTTCCTGCCGATATTGGCTATATTTTTTAGCGAAGTTAACACGGTTGGATAAGATTACGTAGTGCTGTTTGATCCCCTTTATGATCATGTAAGTATGCATTCATCCAGTTGAAGAAATCCTGTTTTAGTTACCTGTAGTTTTGCCACTTGAATTCTAACTCTCCTGTGCATCGTTTGGCACGGATCAACGCTTTCAGCATCAACTGAGGATTGCCAAGTCGAATCCCCTATCTGAACCTTGATTGATGAGCCTAAAGACTGATCCGGGCTGCAAGTTTTTGTTTGTACAATGTCATCTTCTTGTTCTTCACGAAATTGCATCACTTGACCACTCAATCGCCTTGCCTGAAAAACCGATGCAAGTGTTGATGCTAAGTAACTAGTTCAGGAAGTAAAAAAGCGAGCTTTTCAATGACGAAAAATGACCAGAAAACTCCTGAATGCAGATTGAATTGTCATTGCAGCATCTTCTTGTCGAAACAGTCTATACGTCGAATTCTGCTTCTCTTTCCATGACTGTTCATTGCTTAAACTGCCTTTATCTGGGATCTCTTCTTCTGTTACAGGTTGATTTACAGTTGCCTCGGAACTCCTAACGGAAACTGCATCATCTGTGAAGTCTGTCTGAAACTGGCTGAGTGTAGCTGAATTGACCTCGGCAGCAACTGATGAACTGAACTCCAGCTGTCTGAATGAAGCTGAATCCTTCTCTCCAAAGACTGAATTACAGTGCTCATAACCGTCGGCGCACAAGAGTGACTTAACTGAGCTCCATCCTTTCTTTTCCACTGAGTTGCTCCTTCCCTGGCTTATGAGTTCAGATGATCAGAAAAGAATTCGAAGTAAAAATGGAAGCGCGCTTCACGAATGGACTTACATGGCCACCGCGAACCTTGACAGAGCGATTTTTGAAGAAGGCCGCGCCACGAACCATTTTTCAGGCAAGTTTCCTGATCTTCTGAGTGGCTTTTGTATAGTTGTATGTTCTTCCTGCAGTTTGCTTCCTGCTAAAGGCTATATATTGGTATGCTTCGTGTTCAAACATCAGTTCACGTGTAACGCTTTTGTGTATCACTATTTAAAAATGTAACGTGCACTCTCTGATAATTTTTTATAACGATTATTAAATAGTGAACTAAGATCATTCAGTAAATGCTACGGGAAAAGAATTGTACATGTGTCAACTTATTACCCCATGTCGAAGACATGTGTAGTGTTCTCTCCGTTCTATCATACTTTTCAATTCTGTTTGTTTTTAAGAATGTTGTATTTTTTTATGGCAAGAAACCGATCATTTTCATTCATCTAATAATTTTTTTTCACTTTCTACACATTTTGAATTGTACTCTTTTCGTCATTGTTAAGGTTTTTACTTTCCATTTTTATCGATTCCAGTCAAATATTCTTATTTTGGTTAAAATTTATGGTTGAAACTTGACAAACTCATTCGAATTTTTCCTACTACATCAATATGCATAAATGGCCGTGTTTTTTTTATAGCATCCTTACATAAGGACGAAGGGGTACAACAAATCAAAGTAAAGTGAGTACAATTTATTTTGATAAGAGTGATTCATTTCATTCATAAACCGTATGTCTCACATACGAGGCTCCTAATTTCTTATATGACTCAAACAAATTGAAGTGACTCTTTCACACGAGTTTCACACCAACATGGATAGAAACTCAAGAAGACCATAATAATGCAATTTCATAAAAGGCAGCCTGAATTATAGACTAAATTATTTTTTGATCCCAACATATATCGCAATACCATCTTTTGAACCTCGATGCCAATACCGTCTCCTTTCAATACTCAACAAATTCAAAATGATTTGTTTGGTTCCCAAGATGGGTTTCAAGGTGGTTTTCAGGTGGTTTTGAGACCAAAAAATGGTATAACATCATATGTTAGGGACAAAAAAAATATAGTCTACCTGAAAACCACTGTGAATCTTGTTTAGGGACCAAACAAATTATTTTGAATTTGATGGGTACTGAAATAAGGCGGTATTGACATCAGAGACCAAAATATGGTATTGCGACATATGTTGGAGACCAAAAAAACAATTTAATCCTGAATTATATACTCCATCTGTCCCAATCCAAATTATCCACATACTTTATGACACTATTCTCTATCAAACTTTAACCGCATATTTGAATAAATATATAAGAAATAATATTATCGTATGTGATATTGTTGAATTCGTCACAACAAGTAGTTTCTAAAAAGTAACTTTTTATTTGCCGTCATCATACTTAGTTAAACATATCAACGGTCAAACATGTTTTTTTGAATGGTGTGCAATGATTGAGAGGTAATTTGGACTGAAACGGAATATAACCGAATTTAAGGTCCTAGTCACTTGTACAAGCCCAAGTAGTTGATGAAAAGAGGATAGCAATGTGCATAGCTTGATGAAGAATCAAAGGTGTGATTGTGCTAAAAGTAAAGAACCCATCACATGTTTGCTGGAGGTAGCTTAAACAAGACACCCGCGGGTGTACCCCAGTGGTTGGGACATGAGTGGGAATTTGAGGAGACCCGAGTTCGACGCTTGGCAGAGGCAGTGTGAGGAGTTCTCGCCAGTCGAGGCTCCCTTGTGCTCACCGAGTATGAACCAGCCCATGGGTCCTGGTGCTGGGCTACCGTGACTTACCTCTCACATGATGGTTGTGGTGTCGGTCGGTGTGAGCTGCTGAGGGCGAGCAGCGATCGTTTTTTTAAAGGTAGCTTAAACAATTAATACTTTAAATGAATGATGTTTTTTTAAAGGTAGCTTAAACAATTAATACTTTAAATGAATGATGTAGCTTCAGCTTTTGAGTTGGAATGGGAGGCTTTAGTTTCCAAAAGTAGATCAGAAGGGTACGCGTTAGGGTAGGGCTTTGTGATCCCATTATGAGTTCTCTCTCATTAACTCTGTGCACACGGCCGGCACCACTTTGTTTAATTAATCACTAAGTAGATTGGAATTGGATAAGGTTTTGTAGTTAATCAAAGTGGAACATTTCACTTCAGTTAGTACGTTGGAATATGTGTACTCGTCCTACCAAATTAAATTACATCGTTTTTATTTTGGGCTATTCCAGATCAAACTGTAATTTTGGGATTTTTTTTAAAGAATGATTTTCCGTAATAATTATGATATTATTGAATGGAATAAATAGAGTACAAAAGGTAAACTTGACTTAGTAAAACTCTAATCTGGTCATCAACCGAATCCAAAATCAAATCAAATCAAATCATTATATTGACTTATTCTAACACCCTCTCAAGCGCAGAGCTTGGATCTGAAAAATTCAAATAGCGGACGAGAGAGCCCTTTGGTGAAGATGTCCGCAATCTGAAGGAAGTAGGAACATGAGCAACGCGCAGTTTGCCAGAAGCAACCAACTCTCAAACATAATGATAATCGATATCGATGTGTTTCGCCCACTTGTGAGCAACTGGATTCTGAGCCAAGAAGATAGCGCTACTATTGTCACATAACAAAAATGGAGAGCCAGACAATGGAACTTGAAGATCTCGAAGCAAATGAGTCAGCCAAACAACCTCCAAAGCAGTGTTGGCAAGAGCACATTACTCAGACTCGGTGCTGGAACGAGAAACTGTCGGCTGCTTCTTGGCACTCCAGGAAATAATGTTCCCATCAAGAAAAATAGAATATCCATAGGTGGATCGGTGAGTCTACAGACAACGGGCCCAATCGGCATCAAAATATCCTAACACCTCAAGAGAACTAGCAGACCCAAAAGTGAGACCAAAGTGTAGTGTGCCTTGAACATATTGCAGAATCCTTGTAACGGCAGCAAAATGATCGTCTCTAGGGTCCTGAAGAAACAAGGTGACAGTGTTGACCAGGAAGGCTAAATCAGGACGAGTGATGGTAAGGTATTGGAGTGCCCCAACTAGAGAACGATACACGTCGGATTCCGAAATGGTGGACTGGTCGAACTGTGCAACTGAGAACCTGACACAAATGGTTAGAAACTGGAACAACATCAGAAATCCATGCACGAGTGAGAATGTCTTGAGCATATTTTGCTTGGACAAGAAGTAAACCCGATGAAGTAGGCAAAACTTATAAGCCAGGAAGTAGTGAAGTGCACCTAGGTCTTTGATTGCAAACTCCTGATGTGTTCGATCAAATGAACTGTTGAAGAAGAGTCGAATCTTTACCTGTAAGTATGATGTCGTCGACATACACCAAAAGATACAGTAACGATGATCCCCGCGAAAAAATGAATAGAGAAGTGTCGGCTGAGCTGCACTGGAAATCAAGCTGAGTTAAGTAGTTGCTGAAATGCTGAAACAATGATCGAGGGGCTTGCTTAAGACCATAAATGGCTTTCGGAAAGTGACAAACATGATTCGGATAAACAGGGTCCTTGTATCCAACAGGTAAGTGCATGTGAAATAGAGCATCGAGGACGCCATTGAGAAAGACGTTCTTGACATCCAGCTGATGAAGCGGTCAGGAAAGCATCGTGGCAATGGCGAGAACTGTCTGAACAGTAGAGATTTTGACCACAGGACTAAAAGTGTGATCAAAGTCAAAACCTTGAATCAGAGAGAAACCCTGTGCAACAAGGCAAGCCTAGTAGCGATCAACCATGCCATCAGGATGATGCTTCAGCCAATAGACCTGTTTGGAGCCAACAATGTTAACATCTGATGGGTGAGGAACTAAGTCCCATGTGTGCTGTCCACGAAGAGCTGCTATCTCCTCATCCATTGAGGAAACCCAAGATGGATCCTGAAGATCGGAGCGATAATCATTGGGCTGAGACTGAGAAAGTAGGGCAGGCATAAATCCATGAGCGACAATATACGAATAATCTCTGCTCTGAATAGCTCCAGCCTCTGATCGAGTGACTATGCGATGAGTGGGAGCCCGATGAGGAGAGGTTGGAAGAGTGGAAATTACTGGGGAAGCTGGTGAACAAGCAGCCAAGTTGGACGGAGACTGAGCATGCAGACTGGCAGGCGGAGAGGCCGGAGGCACCTGCCGGGGTGCTGGTTGCTGACCGTGGCACAAATGGAGCAAGGCGCTGAAGGAAATGTAGTCGACACAGGATAAATCGGAGGCGAAGGAGGTGCCAAATCAGGATCAAGATCAACAAAGGCAGAAACATCTAACACTAAAGGTGGAGAACCAATCGCCAAATGAATGGATTGGGCGAATGGAAAGCATGTCTCATCAAAATGCGCATGTTGAGTGACATAGATTTTTCCAGTAGTGCAATCGAGGTACCAAAAACCTTTTTACTACAAGTTATAGCTAATAAATGCACACGAAATACTGCGATGAGACAGCTTGTGGTCGGTAAATGGGCAAACGAATGGGAAGACTCGACAACCAAAAGCATGAAAATTGGTATATATGGGTACCCGACCATTAATAACTTCATATGGTAATCGTCCGCCAAGAACAGGAGTAGGCAACCGATTTATGGTATAAGTGGCTGCATCAAAGGTGTTAGGCCAGTAGGAGAGAGGTACATGAGAGTGGTACAACATAGACAAGCCCATATCAGCAATGTGGTAGTGCTTGCGCTCACCCTGACCGTTCTGCTCAGGAGTATGTGGGCAAGAAATCGGATGATGAATGCCCTTTTTCTGAAAGTTAGAGCGTAAGAGACCATTTTCAAACTCAGTCTCTCCATCACTCTGAAACACCTTAATAGTGGAAGAGAATTGGTTCTCCACAAAATCCTCAAACGGGCAATAAACATCCTAAAAATCATACTTGCATAGCAATGGATAAAACCACGAGAGTCGGGAATGATCATCAAGGAAAATGGCATAGTAGGCGAAACCATCAACAGATAAAGTAAGAGAGGGTCTCCAAAAATCACAAAGCATCAGATCAAGTACCCTAGCAGCATGTTTATCATTTGTAAAAAAGATAAACGTTTCCCTTTACCCTTTTCACATGCCTCACAAAGGGTGGGTTTAGGCACGCAAACCAGAAATAACAGAATGCGGAACATGACCATATCTAGCATGCCAAGTTTCAAAAGATGCACGTGACTTATTTAATTCAATAATAGACAACAAAATAGATGACCATAGTCTAAAACATAAAGCCTATCTTCAATATAACCATGAACCAAGGTTTCCCTTGTGATTTTATGCCGAATAACAAAGGAACGATCATCAAAGCATATAACAACATTTAAATCCTGATTTAATTTTCTAATCAAAAGAATTTTTTTAGTGATATTAGGCACAATAAGCACATCATAAAGAGGCAAAAATTTAGAAATTCGAGAATCACCAACATGAGTAATGGGGAGTTGAGAACCATTACTGACATAGACGTGGGCAGAACCATTATATGGTGTCACATTATCAATAGCAGTGGGAGATGATGCCATGTGTTTTGTGGTGCCAAAATCTAAAATCCACATGGAGCCATTGTATTTAAGCTTCGAGAGACCACCCGAATAAGCCATAATGCGCACAGAGTGAAAATAGAAAGGAGCAGAGAGGCTGAACACATGTAGAAAGGCGTTAGACACTGCTAAGAGCGTGAAGCCACACGCTTGAAAACGTGCAGCGCTTGAAGACACGTGCCTGAACACCAAAAGGCGTGCTGAACACCTTGGGTGAGTGATAAGATGTCAAAATATCATTTATTATTATTTTATTAGTTTAGTATTTTTAGGAGTTCAACACTATACTCTTTTTCCCATTGGG
>JAULKM010000002.1:3730943-3744997 GCA_032355605.1 Rubia tinctorum
ATATCTTTCTAATTAGTGGATTATTCTGAACTGGGCTAGGCCCCGCAGACGTAGGTGGATTTCACCGAACTGCGTAATCAAGTTGTGTGTCTTGCATTTATTTACATTACATACTTGGTTAGATTAACCTACGTTGGAACATAGGGTTAACAATCAAATCTACTAAAACGGTAAAACCAGTTTTTCAAAAAGTATGACAAAAAGCACACGCACAAATTCCTGAACCACAGCACACTCAAGAATCTTAATAAACCCTCGGCCAGAGCCAAAGAATACATTAAGTTTGTTAATTTGACCAGTCCTATAAATAAATGACAACCTTATCGTACTTTGCCTGCATGTCAACATTAAATTCATAGTTTAAGCAAAAAAAAAAAAAACTTCTATTTTATACAGATAACCGAGGGAGTGATGGCCACCGACATTACTCCAGGTACCTGTTCGATCATACTCTTTCTTCATACTTTGCTCATATATAATATCATCCATACTCTTTAGTTTGATCATACTTTTCACGTAATTTACTAATTAATTACTGTATATAGTACATGTTTAGTTTACATTACAATAATTGATCATGTCTAATTAGATAAGTGACAGGGTATTGTATGGGACACCATTTTTTTAGCTAGGTTCCGTCTTTTGTTGCTCGTATTCATCTATTCTTTGTCTCTAGAGGTAAGAGCAGAGTTCAGGATATCTTCAGATGAACCATCCCTTCAAAAGCTTCAAAGGGCGGCCATGGAGGGCGATTGGGAGGCCGCAAAAGGGATTTTTTTCCAGTGAATCCCACTTGAAGGCCGCCCCGCTAAACTCGACAGGCATGACAACATTGCATGTCGCGTCTAGATGCGCAAAGTCGCGCTTTGTGGTAAAGTTGGTAAGGATCCTCGATCAGAGCGACCTACTGAAAGTTGACCAACAAGGGCGCACAGCGCTCCACTACGCGGCATCAGCTGCGAGCGTGGAGGCTGCCGCGGCCATGGTGAGTAAGGAGCCTCAACTGCCGGAGGAAAAGGACTGTTATGGATATACGCCTTTGTTTTATGCTGCTACATGGAGACATCCATCCAAGGCTAAGGAAATGGTGAAATTTCTTCATAGACTAACCAATAAGCCTGATGTCTACGAATCTGGTTCTGACACAGCTTCCAACCTTATTGTTTCCATCACTGCTTCAGGATGCCATGGTAAAAACACTTTTTAAAGTCATGTCTTAAATTTTGTTTATCAACCAAATAACTTTTTAAAGGCATGCCCTGAAAGAGTCATATATATATATTTCCGTTCGTTCCACAATAAGTTTTCTATTTGCTTTTGGATCAATCTTTTATGCATGTTGATGTGACAATATCTTTTAACATCCAAAATAGACTTTTGTAAGCTTTTAGATTGGCAATGTCATGAACAGTGTAAAAAATTAGCAACTAATAGTAAGGGCAATATACAAATATAACTCTATATACTTGCAAAAATGCCAATATAACCCTCAAATATTTGAAAGTAAAAAACACAACCCTAACTATTTAATAAAAGTGCCAATGAAATCCTCGTGTTGCCCTTCCGACATTGATCTTGATATTCCGGCCGTTGACCACACTAGAAATGATAAAAATTCCCCTCGTGCTAAAAGCTATATTTGTATGGACATTTATACCCTTACCCTGCCCCGCCACTACCGCCGGCCATCCCTGTTCCACCGGCCCACCACCATCTCCGATCCAAAACCGCCTAGCACCACCATCTTTCACAGCAACAACACCAGCTCTCTGCTGACAACATCATCGTCATCGAAGTAAAACCCTAGCACCACCACCACCATTTGTCACTCTTCCTCATCTAGCCCCTTCTCACTCAACCCTACCCACTACCACCATCTTCATCTTCTTCCTCCTCACCCAATCTCACCACTACCACCATCTCCCCCCTCTTATGATGGACCCGTCTACCACCATCTCCATCGATGCCGCCCAGCCTCGCCCACCATCACCATCTCCATCTTCCTTCTCCTCACCCCGCATACCACGTTATGCACCCGTTCACTACCTCTATGCACACGCCACCCCCAAAACCCTCATCCACCTACCGCTTGCGCCGCCATAACCCACCCACCACCACAGCCTACCCACCTCGAATTCTAAAACCCTGTATCGCGTTGCCACAACCCACCCACCACCACAACCTATCACCCAAACTCCCAAAACCCTAAGCAAAATTTTGAACGCCACCACTGCCATCCCCAAAACAATATGCCTGTCATTTGCGCAACCACAACCCACCCACCATGAGCTTCCCCATCACCACAAAACACCAAAAACTGGCCCATCCCATCACTGACATGACGGCAGAATCCTTGAACAGAGGCGAGATGAAGGTCCCCACGAATGCGAGATGATGAAAATAGCAAATAAGAGGTGAAGGTCATCGCGAATCGAGTGATTCCACCGTGAAACAAAGGTCATGATAAATGGAATTATATCAAAATGAAGAAGAACAACAGGAACAAGAACAAGAACAAGAGAGGAGAAGAAAAAGGTGGAGAAAAGATTGGAGGATGTGAAGTGGAGAAGATGAAGAGAGAAGAAGAATGGGGGAGGAGAAGATTAAAAGAGAAGAAGAAGGGTGGGGAGTAGAAAAAGGAAAAAACGAGAGCATATGATAATGAGGGGCATATTGGTAATTTTTTTGTGTTCTAAAATTTAATTTTCAAATGGGTAAAAGAGTCTTTTCACTGAATTCAAGCTAAAATTTTCCAGAATGGTTAGTTTTGCATTTTCACTCATTCTCTAGGGTTATATTGGCAATCTCGAACATTTGAGGGTTATATTGATATTTATGTTAATTATATAGGGTTATAAACACACTTTTCTTTAACAGTTAATTCAGGGGTATGATGAGTGTAAATTTTGTAGATTGAATGAATATAACTAAAAAAATTATAACAAAAATTTATTTGTGGGACTGACTAAAAACAAATGTATAAAAATTATTGTGAGACAGTGGAATTGTATATGACTGCTCATTCCTTCTCAATTGCTAAAGTTGGTTAGTTTGCTTAAGCCAAAATTTTCCCTTCGATTCTTTCTTAATTTGGAAACTTTTTTTAATAATTTGTACTTTTCACTTTTTAATATATGTCCCACTCATCCTCTACTGACTAACATTACTTTTTACTACTTTCCATTACTGATTTGTGTAGCATTAGCTTTGGAGGACCTTCAACGCTATCCAAAATTAGCAACAACTTTAAATGGTTCAGGGTGGTCAATCCTTCATGTCATAGCATCTCAACCATCATCATCGTTGACATCTACTAGAAACAAACCCTCTACATGTAGCAGATCATGTATCAGTTCATGTGAGCTCTCATCTCTTGCCATATATCTTTCTCATTTGATTTTTTTTAACCTTACTATTGCAAGTAGGCAGAATATATGGTGGGTTAAACAAGAAAACATGAGCATAAATCTCACTCACAGGCCTCAACAATGACAACTTGTAATGGTGGAATTCACCGTGATTGGTGTATTTCAATCTTATCAATATATATAGGTACAATAGATTATACGTAATAATCTATACTCTCTCGTCCCAGTAAAAGGTTCCTATTTTCACCCTAGTCCCAGTGAAAGGCCTATTAAAGGCGTTTGAAAGGCCTAGTAAAGCCCTATCGATAGGCCAATGTGAAAGCCCTATCGATTTCTATCAAAGGCTGTTTGAAAACCTCCTATTGAGGTCCAAAATAGGTTCTAAATTCAGAAAATATTCCTGAGGTCCCAAAAAAAAACTACAGGAAGCAAGCCTAAAAAACATATATGAAAAAATGGGAATATATTGGACCAAAAATAAATAGACAACCCATACCTAGGAAAAATTGAAAAAAAAGCACTATCAAATAAGAAACGAGAAACACTCAAATTTCCAGCGCGGTGAAGCAGAAGGCAGAGTGGCACACTTCGGCATAGTGTAGCGAAGTGGAGCGGACGGCGGCGCTGTGGAGCGGAGTAAGGACCGATGCAGTGGAGGGGACGACGGACCGGCTCAATGGAGGCTGAGGGTGGTGGGTGGGGCTTTCACTGGTAGGTCTCCAGTGGCGAGGGGTCTCCAACGTCGGCAGTATCCTTCTCTGGCGGCACGACATGAGGTTGAGGGTAGAGGGTGGGGATTTCAGGGAAGGAGACATGGAGATGAGGGAGACTGGGGTGTTAGTGAAATCAAATGTGAGGAGAAAAAACCCGAAAGACTGGGAATTTTTTTATACCCCAAATCAAAGACAACCTATTAAAGGCACATATGACATTTAACGATTTAAAACCGCCTTTAAAATGGAAGAGTTTACTTGGGAGAGAATTCTGAATTCAAAACCTTTTTCGATCCCAATTAAAGGCAGTTCCTCAAGAATTCCTTTTGATTGGGTACCTTTAATCACTCCTTCTCCACTAGTGAAAATGTGAGTGAAGATGTGGGTGACATGAAGTGCATATACCCTGATACTTTTGCACTTATATTATCAACAACTTGCCCACTCCTTTTTAAAGTTGTATTTCTTTACGTCTCACATATTAGTCACCACACGACATTGTGATGCAGGTCAGTAGCCAAAATCGCCATTTGAGATCGTTTTAGGCCTCTAAATCACAATTTACTGTTTTTAATAAGTGTTTTTCCGATTTTACTTTTATTTCGAAATTAATTCCAAAATTTCTTTTTCTTATTATTTTTGGTTTTCTTTTAGTATTTAAAGACCTTGTATTATGCGGATATTATTCATTCATAATAATATTTTTTGAGATTGTTTTTTCTCTGGTGGATTCCAGAACCAAAACCTATGATTTGTGCTTGCAAACTTTAATTGTTCTTCAAGATTCGTGCTTGCGGATCTCTTTGATTTTCTGACTGCGTCACATTGCAATCGAGCTTTAAAATAGGTACAGAGAACATGAAACAGCTATATATATATATATGTGTGTAGCGGACTAAATTCAGAAAATCTATATTCTCTAATACAAATTAATGATATTGTAACACTTTTCTAGAAACACTTATTAAAATGTTACAATAGCTAATAAAGTGTTATTAAAATCTTTGAAAAATATTACCTAAATCTTGAAAAGCGTTGCGTGGAATCTAATACAACATCACCTAAGTGTTACACTATCCTTAGTTTGTCTTAGTGTTTTTTGCATGTGTTGATTTCAAAAGATTATAACAGTTGGTTCAATACATTACTAGGGATGATGAACATTCTGTGCCGACAACAAGAGCAGGGTGATGAAGATGAGAAGGATTCCATAAAGCTGATTCACTTCGTGTGCAAAGAGTTGCAACAGAAGCCTTATGCAGAATCAATGGAGTATTTTCTGGGATTTCGCACTCTTGATCCGCGCACTCTTGATCCGCTCATACACACTGCGATAAAAAACGGAGTATATAAACTGGTGCAGATTAGCCTGATTTATTTCCCGGAGTTGATTTGGTATTCGTCGGGAAAAGATCGCAAGCTGCTGCTCCATTTCGCGGTTGAGTATCGACAAGAAGAAATCTTTAACCACATCATGGATTTAATCGGGGGAAATATCGAAGCCTATTCTGAAACAAATGCTGGAGGAGAAGAAAATATACTGCATTTGGCAGCCAAATTGGCTCCAACACATCAGCTTCATTCAGTCCCTGGTCCTGCTTTTCAAATGCAGAAAGAACTGCAATGGTTTAAGGTACATTTCCGTATTGAATAAAATAGAGTACTTCAAATTCTTTTTTTTTTCTTCTGTTTTTACTTTTACGTAAATGAAAGTGTGACACAATTTAAAAACAGAGTACTATAGATTAAGTCTAATGTAACACTTTAAAGTGTTGCTTTAGGTAATAAAAATGTTAAGTCACTACAAAAAAATATTCTAGTAATGACGCATTTTTTGTTATAGGTAAGGAAATGTCACAATATTTACTCCACCTTCAGGCGTCACTAAAATATTTGTGACATGTGCATATGTCACTAAACTAAATTACTACATCAATGTCACAAAATTTAGGACACTTCTAATTGAACTGCATTGTAAAGCGTCATAAAAAATATAACGATGGTTCAAAGCGTCACAATATTTTAGTGACACGCTGAATAGAGGCACTTCACAAAGCGTCATTGATAATTTTAGCTACACATGTGAGTGTATTAGATGCTCCAAAAAAGCGTCACTACTAGAAGTGTTTTTTTTTGGTGATGAATTGGAGTTATTGAAACACTTTTACAAGTATTACACTTTGAGTAACACTTCATAAGCTACTGTAACATTTTAGTAAGTGTTGCTAGAAAAGTATTACAATAACTCTAATTTGTGGTAGTGACATGTACAAACTGAATTACAAAGTATTGTCTTCTCCATATTATTATATCTCCTGAGTCAATAATTTTACATGCGAAACCAACAAACTCAATCACTTTCTATTGTTATACTCTTCGCTTTTCTTTGGAGGTCTATCATCACTAGCTACACAATTTTAGTTACACATAAATAAAATGTAGCTAAAAAATACATTAAGTGTAGTAAAATTTATTTCATTTGATTCATGTTAATACTACATTTTAAGATGTAGTAATATTGGTACACTAAAAAGTGTAAATCAGATTTGCTACATATCCTATTTTAATTGCTACATCATTTTTCAAGTGGTGGCTTTATTGTGCTGCATTTCTTACTGTAGTAAGTGTTCTCTACACATTCATATGTAGGGATTTTTACACACTTTTACATGTACTTTTGATTGGATAAACTTTGAGGTGTAGACATTTGCTACGCCTTGAAGAGTAGTGTTTTTTTTCATTACACTAGCTCACACTACTACACTTCCATGTAGTGGAGCAAAATAAATTACTTACAATTACTTATGTGATTATTGAGTCACCAAAATTGTAACAACTAGTTTGGTTCGTAGTAATGCTTGTAGTGGTATAAAAAATGAACCAGTGATGAATTGCTAGGTTTTGTCAAATTAGAAAGTGTGACATTGATAAAAAAAACTGTTATTGCATGATACGATATTGCAGGCTGTTGAGAGCTTAGTATACAAAGATGAAAAGGTGGAAAAGAATAAAAAGGGAATGACACCCATAGAATATTTCTTTGAGGAGCACAAGGAATTGATAAAGGATGCAAAAGAATGGATGAAAGACACATCCAACTCTTGCATGGTGATAGCAGCCCTAGTGGCAACCGTAGCATTTGCATCCATGATCACCGTCCCCGGTGGAACTAACAATGACACCGGCATGCCGGTTCTCTCCAGTAGGACTCAGTTCGTGATCTTCTCGGTATCGAATGCACTGTCAATGATATCCTCAGCTATTGCACTCCTCGTGTTTCTTTCCATTCAAACTTCAAGATACACTGAGCAAGATTTCATGAAGTCTCTACCCAACAACTTGCTCACCGGCCTTTTCGCGTTATTTATCGCTGTGGCCACCATGATGATAGCTTTTGCACTGGCCATTGGAATGGCACTGCATACAGGGGTGAACTGGGCTTACATCCCTATCACCCTTGTCGCGTGCATCCCGGCTATCATTTTCACTTGGTTGCAACTTCCTTTACTCTGCCAGACGCTTGCATTCGCATCTGGACCGGGCATCTTTAACACAAAGAAGGACAAAATGTTGCGCTTCAAGAAGAATGTTGCTCGTTGTATTCCTGTTTGAGGGTTGGGGCTAGCCTTGCAGGTTTAAATTTGATTGAACGTTGAGAGTTTTTTAATCATTTTTTAGATTTCATGATTACGGCAAGGCAACCAGCTATTAGCAGAGGTCCGTGTGTGTTGATTTCTCCTTGACAAGAGTTATTAATTGTTTTTTCCATAAGCTTGTTGATTTAACACTGAAATATACTTCTGAATCTCCATGTATCTATTCTTTTATTTTGAATCGTATTATTTTCCATTACTTAGCTTATTGGATTCCTGTTAAGTTAGGACTCGATGACTTTTCATGTATGTTGATCTCCTTCAATAGGAATTTACAAGAACTAATCAAAGGTCAGCCCTAATTTGACTTTAACGTAAACTAACTCAAGCATGATGGAGTATTAATCTTTACTAATCGAAGGTCAACTCTAACTTGACTTCTAATATTAGCTAACACAAGCATGATGGAGGGTTGACCTTTACAAATCAAAGGTCAAAACTAACCCGAATTATAATATAAACTAACATAAGCATGATGAAGGGTTGACTTTAATTTACTCATCGAATGTCAACCCTAACTCAACTTCCATTATAAACTGACACAAAAGATGGAGATTTTACCTTCACTTATCGGAAGCCAACCCTTGCTCAACTTCTAATATAAACTAACACAAATGATGAGGGATTGACCTTTACCTTAAGGTTAACTTAACTCAACTTCTAATATAAACTAACACAAGCAAGATAGAGGATTAACCTTTACTAATCGAAGGACGGCCTTAACTTGACTTCTAATATAAACTAACACAAGCATGGTAGAGGGTTGACCTTTACTAATCAAAGGTCAACCCTAACTCAACTTTTAATATAAACTAACACAAGCATGACAGAGGGATGACCTTTACTAATCAAAGGTCAACCCTAGCTCAACTTCTTATATAAACTAACACAAGAAAGGGTTGACCTTTACTAATCGAAGGCAAACCCAAACTCGACTTCTAATATAAACTAACACAAGTTTAATGGAGGGTTGACATTTATAAATCGAAGGTCCCCTAACTCGACTTCTAATATAAACAAACACGAATAACCAAGATTTGATAATCGATTTGACCAATAGTCAACCCAGATTGGCTTGTAAAATTAACCAAACGATGTCAGCCTACAAAATTAATTTGGATGTACAATGTTTGTAATTTAGTTAATTTTGTTCTGCTATATTTAAATTGTACAAGAAAATGACAGTTTAGGTGCCCACTTTTAAGCAAAATAACAGGTTTCATTCCTCTTTTGGCACCATGTTCCTAAAACCTTCCCATATTATTATGAAATGTTCTCAATTGTACCTTTATCAGATGTAACACGTTTTAATTAAGTTAACGGGTCCATCAACAGTTATGAGGTTAAATTAATTTCTTAAATTTTCTCTTTTTCCTTTTTGTTCTCCACTGTCCCCTTCTCCATGTTCCAAACACCACAAATCCAACCATTCTCATTGTCTCCTCTATCATCCTAGTTTTCCATGTTCCCTGCTTCCCCATGACAACACTATCATCGCTAGAAATTTTGACACATTGTTGACTCGCTTAAACTGCCTAATAATACATGAGAATAAATTAAAAACATTTCAATATAATGTGGGAACGGTTTGGGAACAAATTGCAGAAAGAGGAACAAAACCAGTAATTTTACCTAAAAATAGCTACCAAATGTGCCATTTTCTCTAAATTGCATTACTTAATTATTTATATAAAATTTTGAATATTTATTTTGAGAAAAATGTGTTTTAACCCTATGTTTTGTTCGAAAGTGCAGATATAATCTTGTAAAATGTGAAAGTGCAAATCTAATCCTGGAATTCGTTGACCATATTGTCCATGGCCAAACTGGACAAAAATTGGTGAAATCACCACTATACCCTTAAGTTAAGAAAAAAACCATTATACCCTCCCATTTATCTTCTTCCCCAGCCCTCCCACATCTCTCATCTTCCACCCAGCCCCGGACCTCACCCAGCAGCTGCCAAACCTAGCTCACCCAGCCCCGATGCTACCCAACCGTGTAGTAATTAAGGTTTTTGCAGGTGGTCGCGAGCGGCGTGATTGAGGTTTCCTCTGTGGTGGTCAACGAGTCGCTAAGATTGAAGAGGTAGCGGGTGGTGGTGTTGAGGGGGGCTAGGGTTGAGGTTAGGTGTTGGTATTGAGGGCAGGGCTAGGGTTAAGGGAATGTGGTAGTGTAGAAGACAGGGCAGTGGTGGTTGGCTAGTGTCTATGGGTGAGGAGGTAGTGGGTGGTGGTGTTAAGGGTGGTCTAGGGTTAAGGGTGGGTGGTGGTGCTGAGCATGGGGCAAGGGCTGAGGGCGGCGGTGATATTGAGCATGGTGTAGTGGTTATGGGTGAGAAGGTAGAGAGGCAATGGTGTTGAGGTCGGGGCAGTGGTAGTCCGTGAGTGGATGTAGGTGATAGTGTGCGTTGTGAGTGTGTGGTGGTCAGAGGGGGAGTGGTGGTCAGTGATGGTGCACGATGGGACAGGTGTAGGAGGAGGGAGGGATGGGGCAGATTCTAGTGGTTTCCGGGCGATGGATCATAGACGGGGGAAGTAGCGGCGGTGGTTAATGTCACGTTCTCACATAATTGAATGGGAAGATATTATACTCTAATAAGTACCATGGATCATAGAATAATTACTCACGAAGTAGTAGTGTAAGGTATGGTTGAGACTAGAGGTGTCAATCTGGGTTATCGTGTTGTGTTTTTGTCAGGTTAAAAAGGATTTGGGTTGAAACATGTTGATTTCCATTTTCGGGTCGGGTTAGGTTGAAACCTGTTAGTTTTTTTAACTTGGGTCATGTCCGATCGAGTTATTGTCAAGTCGAGCCTGGGTTAGGTCAAGTCAGATTTGAATATTGTTGGGTTGGGTTATTTTTTGGTCGTGTTACTGTCGAGTTGGATTGGGTCAAATTATTTTTGGGTTTGGTTGCTGTAATGTCATTTTCTGTACTGGAGTTTTTTTCTGGTCGAATCATATCAGTTATGTTTTTATTATGTTTCATATTGGATTTGGTTATATTTTAGGTTGGTTCATTTGGATTGGGCTATTATGCTACTTGGTTAAATTCAGGTTGGTTTAGATTATATTTCAATAATACTATTTTTACTGTTAGCATTATATTAGCTATTTAGTTAAGGGTATTTTGGTTTTTCATTATGTTCGCTTTCTTTATGTAATATGATGAACACTTGAAAGAACTCATTCTTCACGTAATATAACTCTTCTCTTCTCTTCTTCTCCTCTTCTCTAAAACCCTAAATCCCCAAATCTTCATGGTATCAGAGCCTCTTCTTCCTCCTTGATTTGGTGATTGTAGTAGAAGATTTTCTTAACCTTAACAACGCTGATTGAACTTTTTTTTGGATTCGTATTTTCGTCGAGGTATTTTCACTTATGCGCCTTTGATTTTGGGATACCCACTCCGCTTGCTTGTCAATTTTGGCTTGTTTGGTTGTGCCTCGAATCTAGGGTTCTTGGATTTGGGGATTTTTGGGCATGCTTGTATTCGGGTTTGTTTGGGTTATTGAATAGCGAATTCTTGGATGTGTTTATGTTTGTGACTGTTTGGCATTGACTTGGTGATTTTCGTATGCATTTATGACAATTTTAGATTGCATTTTCGTATACATTCTCGTTTAGGTCATGGTTCAGCACCTCGTTTACAGTTTTTGGTCTCTACGGGAGCTTTCGGCCATTTGAACTCTCATGAAATTTTTGATTGTAGTGGTTGTAAACTTGCAAAATTTCTGCCTTACCTTTTTGTAACAGTGTTTCATCATCTCTTACTCCATTTGATCTTGTGCATTCTGATGTGTGGGGGCCCTCTCCTGTACCTTTGAAAGGGGTTTTTGATATAATGTTTCCTTTATTGATGATTTCACTCGTTATACTTGGGTTTATCTTATGAAGCGTAGATATGATTTCTTGGATATATTTCATGAATTTAGAGAACTTATTAGAACACAACATTCTGTTGTCATTAAGTGTTTTAGGTGTGACTTAGGAGGTGAATACACTTCTAATGATTTTTGTCACTTTCTTGCTTCTGATGGTACCAAACGTCAGACCTCTTGTACAGATACCCCTCAGCAAAATGGTGTTGCTGAGAGGAAACACCGTCACCTTGTTGAAATAGCTCTCTCCTTCTTGTTGTTAGCTGAGGTTCCCAAAATCTTTTGGCGGAAGCCACCCATACAGTTTTTCATGTCATTAACCGTATTCCAACCTCTCACAACTCAGGTTTGTCTTCTTTTGAAAAATTGTATGGCCATGCACCTGACTATTCCTCCTTGCGTGTTTTTAGTTCCATTTTTTTGTTCTCCGACCTCAAGTTGAGCGTAGTAAATTGTCTCCTAAATCTGCCTTATGTATTTTCTTGGGATATGGTAGTGGTCAGAAGGGATATCGTTGTTTTGATTCTGCCAGTCAGAAACTTTATTTCTCTCGTCATGTAGTGTTTTTAGAGCACATTCCTTTCTTTTCTGTTCCTGCTAGTTCATATCACATGACTCGGTCAGATCTTATTTGCATCGATCCTTTTGACATCACCACGGATATGGTTTCACCATCGATAATCGATACTTTGGTTCCCAACACGCACGCTCCTCCTCCGGTCTCTCCTCTTACACTGCCTCAATCACCTCCCGAGATTGTGGACAATCATCCCCTACGTCAGTCTACTTGTATCTGTAAGTCAACTCAACAACCTGATTTTTCTTATTTCTCATATTCCCCCTCTCTTGATTCATTTCTCGTGTCTATGCATTCTTTGTCTTAGCCTACGTCTTATACAGAGGCTTGTATGTGATGGTTTATGGCAGGTTGCTATGGCTGAGGAACTCACTGCTCTGCATCAGACTCACACTTGGGATTTTGTACCCTTGCCTTCTGGGAAGCATACCATTGGTTCTCGTTGGGTCCATAAGATTAAAACAAAATCTGATGGATCCATTGAGCAATACAAGGCTCGTCTTGTTGCCAAAGGTTATTTCCAGGAGTATGGCATGGATTATGAGGAAACCTTTGCCCCTGTTGTAAAGATGACCACCATTCGTACTATGATTGCAGTTTATTTTGTTTGTTAGTGGAAAATTTTGCATATGGATGTTAAAAATGCATTCTTGTACGGTGATCTTCATGAATAGGTTTACATGACACCTCATCTCGGGGTTGTACATCAGCCTGGGTATGTATGCAAGTTTCGCAAGTCTCTATATGGTCTCAAACAAGCTCCCAGAGCCTAGTTTGAGAAATTATCCACAGTGATCACCTTTCTTGGTTTTCTTCCCAATTTTTATGATTCGTCCTTGTTCATCAAACATACAAGTAAGGTTCGTATTCTCCTCTCATTATATGTTGATGGTATGACTATTACTGGTGATGATTATGATGGCATTGAATTACTGAAGTGTGACTTGGATCGGTGTTTTTGAATGAAATACTTAGGCTTACTCCGTTACTTTCTTGGTATTGAGGTGGCTTCTTCTTCTAAGGGCTATCTTTTATCTTAGTCCAAGTATATAGCGGATCTTTTTGAGCATGCACGTCTCACTGACAGCAGGACTGTTGAAACCCCTCTTGAGATCAATGCTCGTTACTCTCCCACTAATGGGTCTCATTTATCCGATCGGACCTTATATCGTACAGTGGTTGGAAGTTTAGTTTATCTCATGGTTACTCATCTAGATATTGCAATGGTGTTCATGTCGTTAGTCAGTTTGTCACTACCCTTATTCGGTTCAATGGTGTGCTGTTCTTCGTATTCTCATGTATCTTCGAGGCACACAGTTTCGTAGTCTGCAGTTTCCTTCGTCATCATCTTTACAGTTGTGCGCATATTCTGATGTTTATTGGGCTAGTTATCCCGAGGATCGTAAGTCTACCATTAGATTTTGTATCTTTCTCAGTGACTCACTCATTTCTTGGAAGAGCAAGAAACCAGATGTTATTTTTCGCTCCTCCACAAAAGCTGAGTATCATGCCATGGCTTCAACTACTTCTGTCATTTTTTGGTTGCATTGGTTGCTTGCTGATATGGGAATCACACTTCGTTGTCCTATGCTTTTATATTGTGATAACTAGAGTGCTATTCACATTGCACATAATTCGGTCTTCCATGAGCGCACCAAGAGTATTGAGATTGATTGTCATTTCACCCGCCACCATATGTAGATTGAGACTATTTCACTTCCTTTTGTTTCATCTTTTCTCCAGATTGCAGATTTGTTAACAAAGGCTCACTCCATTGCACGGTTTCCTTTCTTGTCTGAAAAACTCTCGATGCTTATTGTTGTAGCATGGTGAGTTTGAGGGGGGGGGGGGGGTGGTGTT
>JAULKM010000002.1:3749384-3778088 GCA_032355605.1 Rubia tinctorum
ATATAATATTTTAATTATTATCTGTATAAAAATATTATAATATTATTTTTCGAGTTGTATATGGGTCGAATTTAAATAAAAAATATAAATTTCATATGAACTCATTTTTTAATATAAATATTATTATTATTAAAAAACGAGTTCATATGAAAATTATATTTTTATTTAAATTCGACTCATATACAATTCGAAAAATAATATTATACTATTTTTATACAAAAAATAATTATATATTATATATATTTTTAAAATAATTATAAAATATAATTCAATTCCATTTCATTTTCGCATAAATCAAAATAAAAAAATCACCCTAACGAGTGCGCATTATGAAAATGCGCACTCTCTATTTTCCATTTCATTTTCGCATAACAGAAACTTTTTAAAAAAATCCCGAGTGCGCATTACGGAAATGCACACTCCTCCCTTTACATCCATCCCCATTCTAACCCCATCCAGCATTCAATTTGGGGTAATAATAAAGGACTCAACCATTTGTCAGCCTCCTTTTGGCATGGTTGACTGATCTGGTTTCATGGGTAAAATTCAAGAAGTTGTTCCAATGGATCAACAGCCCAAGCTTCTTCAAAAGTTTTCGGAAGAAACTCTCACATCAAGGAACTGTATCAAAACATGTTGAAAATGGGACCTATTGGACATGTTTTCTCTATGCCACCGGTTTCAGCGTTGAGGTGATGCCTGAAGAGCATGAAAAGGAAAGCCAAGCATAGTTTAAAATGTAAATTACAGATTTGTCTAGTTGGTAATTTGGGAAAATTATGCAAACATTAAATTGTTATGTTGAAACAAAAAAGAATGAATGTTTGGAGTTTTATGGAATGACATGAAGAAATCTTATGAGATATTTCGTCCATTATGATTTTATTGAAAAATATATTAATTCCTATATTTATGAGATTTGATTAGATTCATGGAATTGGAATTGTTTTGGAATATTCGACTATGGTAGAGATGTGGACGGGATATTCTACTTCCTTTTTTTAGGGATTATATTTGATAACTCCTATCTCACCAGGATTTGATTAAAATTAGAATTTTAAATGGAGAAAGAATTATATACGCATAAGATTCAATGTGTGCCAAAACTTTCTATGTTGTAACATACAGAAACATGAAGTTTTGATAGATGATAGAATATTGCGTGATATTGGTTTATGGAAATATGGAGATTATGCAATATTGACTCAGACGTGTTTGAATCATAATGGATTTATGAAAAATTTCTATAATTATGGATTTGGATTTATGGAATATTATAGGATATTTGAGATAAGAAAAATCTCTTTATTTATGTGATTTGGATATGCTTCAAAAGAAGATAAAGAATAGGAATATTGTGGAGATAATCATGGAGGATTCTGATATGATCATGGACTATAAATGGTGGACATCATCGGCTGCATTACTCATGAATTTAATTGGGAAAATCTGCACTCAGATTTTCTATCTTTCCGAGATTACTGTGAGAGCCAGCTGACATATGTTCCAATATACCGTGACCTGCTAATCAAAGTTTAGAATTGTATACCTTAATTCCTCTGGAGGAGGAGATCCATCGTCGACGAGTTTCAAGGTCAGAGGGAGTCTGATCAAGGCGGATCGGTAGGAAGGGGAGCTTACAAAATCCACACACTTGTAATTAGAAAAAATAAGTATAATTTTATGGTGTACTTTGTACTGTATATTTCTGATTAGTGGATTTATTCTAAATTGGATCAGTACCGGCAGATGCAGGTGGATATCACCGTACTGCGTAACCAAGTTGTGTGTGCCCCGTGTGTTATTTTCTTTACATACTTGGTTAGATAGGATATATTGGAAGAAGGGTCTTTTATGTAAGTTAAAATGGTAAAACCAAAATTTTTATTGGTATCAGAGCTAAGTCACTTGTTTTACCTTGGTTTTGACAAGGAAAGTGTGATCCAGTTTTACCAATGGCGAGAAGTTAATGAGTTTCTGTGTCTCGGCCACCACTACTGGAAGGAACGAATTACAATTGCTGGAAAGTTCGCATGAGAATATTCATAAACTCACTGGATGAATTAGCTTGGCACTATGTTGAAACCGAATAGAAATCCCCAATTTTGAAAGTTCTAAAGGAGGAGAATCTAGTTCTAAAGAGCCAGTAGTTAATCCTAAAGAGTCGTGAACTCTAGATAAAAAAAAGGTGGCTTGGCAAACTACAGGGCATTAAATGTCATCTTTACTACAGTAGATGAAAATTAGTTCAAATTCATCTCCACATGTTATCAGGCAAAGAGGGCATGGGATATTCTACAAACGGTGCATGAGGGAACAAGTCGTATACGTGAATCAAAACTACAAATGTTGGCCACACAGTTCAAAGAATTGAAAATGGAGGAGGATGATACTATTGTTGTGTTTAATTGAAACCTAAGAGACATCTCAAATATGGCGTATCAAATTGTCAAAACATACATGGAGTCCAAACTAGTGAAAAAGACTTTGAGATCTGTTCCTCACGGATTTTCTATGAAACTTGCGGCAATAGAAGAAGCAAGAGATGTGTCCACCGTGATAATTAATGGTATCACTGCAAATCTGTTAAATGATGTTGGAACATCCAATAAAGTATTTGGCATTCAAAACTTTGTCGTCAAGAAACAATCGTGAAGAGGATATTGATGATGTAAATGAAGAACTTGTTCTTATCACAAGGAATCTCTCAAGGATGCAGAAGAAAGCGGTTAATAAAAATTCTAAGGAAAGGTCTAAGGGGAACATACTACGGTTTCAAGACTCTGGAAATAACCGTGAGCCACAGATGGGGAAAATCACTCAAAAATTCACGAGAAGTCAAAATGGAGAATTAACGCACTCAAGAATGATTCAGTACAGAGAATGTGAAGGATGTGGTCATATCCAGGACGAATGTGCCAACACTCGGAAGAAGCAAGAAAAATCACATGTTCCCTCATGGAGTGAAGATGAAGAAAAGAAGAATCATGAAGAGGAATTGACCAGTAATTATATGGCTTTTGGAGCAAAACTTCAAGGAGGCTTAGAACTTGGTACTAAATTTTCCAATTTCGGACATGAAGAAGTTGATCGATGTTCTAACATAGTTCAGGCAGCCTAAGTCCGATGTTCCAACACAGAGAAGGTAAGTGAAGAATACTCCTCAAGTGATGTCGAAGACATGAGTGTGAATGATGATGATGTTTATGCTGCATATGAAAATATATATGAAATGTGGCTAAACGTTGTTGACGCTAACAAACTCCTAAAAAGGGATAAAAACCTCTAAGTTGAATAAGGAAGAGAGATGACATCCCTAGTGGAACGACCTCGGAGGGAAATTGAGTTGTTGGAATTAAATTTGAGTTTGACAACAAAGAGAGCCGAAGTTGCTGAGACGGCTATTAACAGGTTGAAAACTGGAAAGCCAAAATTAGATGATATACTCACTATGGGGTCAGATTTCTGGAAGTCGACAAGGTATAGTCGATGGAAATCCATCGAGCAGCATTGTAGATTTCAAATCAGAGTGTTCAATACATGAAGCAAAAAATGATCAATACCCGGCAACATAAACCTCTTATTTGTATCTACTACACCTATCAAGGCCATACAGTGAATCAATGTTTTAAACTACTAAGAGACATCATGAATGGATGACAACTGTAAATATGTTCCAACATAGATGATGTCCAACGAGCAAATATGGTTCAAAAGATATGGGTTCCTAAATGCACTAATACTTGTCTTGTTGCTCATATTTCTCTTGTTGCACACTCCGGAGATTCGTGGTACTTTGATAGTTGATGTTCTCGACATATGACTGGATTACAAGAGTACTTAAGGAAGATTGAACCCTATGATGGTAGATTTGTTACCTTTGGCGATGGAAAGAGGAGCATGATAGTTGGAAAAGTAAGTTGTCTATAAAGGGTTTTCCAACCTTTACTTGCTGGAAGATCTAAAGGCTAATCTCCTAAGTATCAGCCAGCTATGTGATGATAATATGACTGTGGAATTCCATAAGAAGTTCACGGTGAAACATGGCAACAACAAAGTGCTTACTGGCATTTGGTCATCAGACAAATGTTACTTGTTGGAACAAGAAGTGAACAACTTGAGTGTTAAATATGGTGATCTCAAAATGCCAATGGATGACCATGTTCCAACATCGGATGATTTCTCATTTGAGGCACGTAATGATGTTGGAACATCAGATGAGGTAGATCTTATGGATAAAGCTGATGACTCTTACAACTTCAGTGATGTTGGAACACCGTCATTCCCAGAATTCTCCCATGTTCCAACATCAATTTAGGCTGAATCAAGTAGACAGACTCGATCAATCCCTCGAGTTAACTATAGAGAACTTGCTAGTCTACAATGTTTTTTCTCCCTCATTGAACCTGAGAATTAAAAAGAGACTCTACTTCATTAGTATTTGATTGCGGAAATGCAAGAAGAACTTGGGCAATTCGAACACAATGATAATAAATCAAGTCTGCAGATATCTTCACAAAACCTTTGGACACTGAAACTTTTGAGCTACTCAGACAACACTTAGGTATTTGACGAATTTGAGGTACTTATCTTTCTCATTAATTTTTATTTTTCTGTACAAAATTTACAAAAAGGAAAAAGGAGAAAAGGAGAAAAAGAGAAAAAAGAAATGGAGGCATAGTTGGACATGTTGGATGTTGGTGTTGAAGAAATTATGGCGATTGATGTGATAGATAGTTGGTGAAAAAGAGAATTTATGAATGACATGCTAATATGGATGATTATGAAGTGGTCAAGTTTAATCTTGAGATGTATATTAGGGTTGAATAAATCAGGAGAATAGCTCCACCTGTTATTTTGATTTCGGATGATGAGAGTTGGAAGCCAGGGATACTGGTTATGTTCCAACACAGGATATATATAGCAACAGGAATTGAAAACTGAGAGCAGTCATGTTCCAACATCAGTTTATATTCTAACATAAGATGAGCCTGTTGTGATTAGATATTCTGATGTTCAAAAATCAGTATATGTGGCGGGAGAAGATCATGATATCGGTGGTGAACATGTCTATGTTTCAATACCAGACATAGAGATAGAGGGAGAAAGTACTGATAGAGTGAAGGAAGCTGAGCACGGTGATGTTCCAACACCGATACATACTGAGGATGTTGACTTTGGAGCAATGAAAGAATCTCATGTTTCAACATCAGAGAAAACGAGTGTAGCCGAGAGTTGTTATGTTCCAACATCAGGGGACTAATGTTCCAACACAAGTTGAGCAGATTATTGAAGGCACTACTGATCCAGATTGTCATGAGAGATATGATACTATCTTTCAAAAAATTACGGGAGGATTTCAGTCTCAGTGGCTGCTCAAAGGAACGCTACTGCATCTAGCTTGACAACCAAGTATTTCCTTCGATTTCAGATTGTTGTAAACTGCTTGCTTCCATTTTGAAATACCACAACTCTTACTTGAAGAAAGGCCAAAGTAATTAAGAAGGCATGGATAGCTACTCCTGAAGAGGGTTGAAGGTTCTGCTATGACTATGTTCCAACATAGGCCAGATGTTTGCTTCAGGGGGAGTTGCATTTATTGGATTTTCTTCTTTGGGTTTCTATGTCTATTGCGTTTGACATGTTTATGGTCCCAAGGGGGAGATATTTTGGATTTCTTGGATGACTTTATTGGCTCTGTTGGGTTGATGTTCCAACATGCTTATTATTCTTGGATGGTGAGGAAGTTCTGGAATTCAAGGGGAGATGTTATATTTCTATGTTCCAACATCCAAAATGGTTTTCAAAGATGATGTTTGTATATGCATAAATTTGTAAAATGAAATACCAAAAGGTGGTTGGGTCCACAAAATGCCAAATGGGGAGATTGTAAATTCCAAATTTATCTAGTTGGCAATTTGTGGAAGTTATGCAAATATTGAATTTTTGTGTTGAAACATAAAAGAAAGAATGTTTGGAGTTTTATGGAATGAAATTAAGAAATATTATGAGATATTTCGTCCATAATATTTTTATTGGAGAATATATCAATTCCTATATTTATGGGATTTGATTAAATTCATGGAATTGTAATTGATTTGGAATATTCGGCTATGGTAGAGATGTGGACGAGATATTCCAGTTCCTTTCTTTTAGGGATTATATTTGATAATTCCTATCTCACCAGGATTGGATTAAAATTGGAATTTGAAATAGAGAATGAATTATAAACGCATAAGACTTCATGTGTGCAAAAAAATTCTATGGTGTAACATGCGGAAAACTGAAGGTTTGATTGATGATAAAATATTGCGTGATATTGGTTTATGGAAATATGGATATTATGCAATATTGACTCAGGTGTGTTTGAAGCATAATGAATTTATGGAAAATCCCTATAATTATGGATTTGGATTTATAGAATATTATGAGATATTTGTGATAAGAAAAATACCTTTATTTATGATATTATGCTTCAGAAGAAGATAAGGAATATGAATATCTTGGAGATAATCATAGAGAATTCTGATTTACTCATGGACTATAAATAGGGACATCATCGGCTGTATTACTCATGATTTTAATTGCAAAAATATGATTGGAGATTTTCTATCTTTCTGAGAATATTCCGATAGCCAGCTGACATATGTTCCAACATACTGTGACATGCTGATCAAAGTTTAGAATCGTATACCTTAATTCCTCGGGAAGAGGAGATCCAGCGTCGATGAGTTTCGAGGTCAGAGGGAGTCTGATCAAGTCAGATCGGTAGCAAGGGGAACTTGAAAAATCGACACGCTTGTAATTAGAAAGGATAAGTAAAGTTGTATGATGTACTTTGTACTATATCTTTCTGATTAGTGGATTTATTTTGAACTAGGTCCGGACCCATAGATGCAGGCGGATTTCACCATACTGCGTAACCAAGTTGTGTGTGCCTGTGTGTTATTTTCTTTACCTACTTGGTTAGATAAGATATTTTGGAACACAAGTCTTATAAGTAAGTTAAAACGGTAAAACCAAAATTATAATTGGTGTCAGAGCTAAGTCACTTGGTTTACCTTGGTTTTGACAAGAAAAGTGTGATCCGGTTTTACCTATTGCGACCAGAGAATGAGCTTTTGTGTCTCAGCCACCATTGCTGGAGGGAACGAATTACAACTACTGGAAGGCTCGCAAGAGAGTGTTCATAAATTCACTGGATGAACTAGCTTGGTACTATGTTGAAACCGAATGGAAACCCCCAATTGTTGAAGGTTCTAAAGGAGGAGAATCTAGTTCTAAAGAGCCAGCAGTTAATCCTAAAGATTCGTGGACTCCAGATGAAAAAAGAGGTGGCTTGGCGAACTATAGAGTGTTAAATGCTATATTTACTGCAGTAGATGAAAATCAGTTCAACTTCATCTCCACATGTCATCAAGCAAAGAGGGCATGAGATATCCTACAAACGTGAACGAAAACTACAATTTTTGGTCACACAGTTCGAATAATGGAAGGTTGAGGAGGATGATACTATTGATGTGTTCAATGGAAACCTAAGAGACACCTCAAATATGGCGTACCAAATTGGCAAAACTTACAAGGATTCCAAACTGGTGAAAAAGACTCTGAGATCTCTCCCTCACGGATTTTCTATGAAAGTTGTGGCAATAGAAGCAGCAATATATGTGTCCACCATGACTCAAGATGAATTAATGGGATCACTAGAAACCTATGAAATGACGTTGGAACATATAACGAAGGATTTGGAATTCAAAATTTTGTCAAGAAACAATCGTGAAGAGGATATTGATGATGTAAATGAAGAACTTGTTCTTATCACAAAGAATCTCTCAAGGATGCTAAAGAAAGCGGTAAATAAGAATTTTGAGGAAAGGTCTAATGGGAACAGATTACGATTTCAAGTCTGGCAACAACCGTGAGCCACAAATGGGGCAAATCACTAAGCAATTCTCTATAAGTCAAAATGAAGAATTAACGCAGTCAAGAATGATTCAATGCAGATAATGTGAAGGGTATGGTCATATCCAGGCTGAATGTGCCAACACTCGGAAGAAGCAAGGAAAATAATATGTTCCTTCATCGAGTGAAGATGAAGAAGAGAAGAATTATGAAGAGGAAATGACCAGTAATTATATGGCTTTCGAGAAAAACTTCAAGGAGGCTGAGAACTTGGTACTAAATTTTCCAATATCGGACTTGAAGAAGTTGATTGATGTTCCAACATAGTTCACGAAGCCAAAGTCTGATGTTCCAACACAAAGAAGGTAAGTGAAGAATACTCCTCAAGCGATGTCGGAGATATGAGTGTGAATAATGAATATGTTTATACTGCATATGAAAATATGTATGAAATGTGGTTGAAAGTTGTTGACGCTAACAAACTCCTGAAAAAGGAGAAAAACCTCTTAGCTGAAGAAGGAAGAGAGATGGAATCCCTAGTGGAACCACTCCGGAGGGAATTTGAGTTGTTGGAATTATATTTGAGTTCGACGACAAAGAGAGTCGGTCTTGCTGAGATGGCTATTAACATGTTGAATGCCGGAAAAGCAAAATTAGATGATATACTCCCCATGGGTCAGATTTCTGGAAGTTGACAAGGTATAGGGTATGGCAAGTCATCGAGCAGCATTGTAGATTTCAAATCAGAGGGTTCAAGACATGAAGAGAAAAGAGATCAAGACCCAACAACACAAACCTCTTATTTGTAGCTCCTATACCTATCAAGGTCATACAGAGGATCAATATTTTAAACTGCTCAGAGACATCATGAATGGAAGACAACTGTCTGCATGTTCCAACATAGATGATATCCAATGATCAAAGATGGTTCTAAAGGTATGGGTTCATAAATGCACTAATACTTTCCTTGTTACTCATACTTCTCTTGTTGCACACTTTGGGAATTCGTTGTAATTTGATAGTGGATGTTCTGGACATATAACTTGATCGCAAGAGCACTTAAGGAAGATCGAACCCTATGATGGCGGATTTGTTACCTTTGGCAATGAAAAGAAGAGCAGGATAGTTGGAAAAATGTGAGTTATCTATAAAGGGATTTCCAACCTTTACCAATGTTCTTTTGCTAGAAGATCTAAAGGCTAATCTTTTAAGTATCAGCCAGCTATGTGATGATAGTATGACCGTGGAATTCCATAAGAAGTGCATGGAGAAACATGACAACAACAAAGTGCTTACTGGTATTCGGTCATCAGACAAATGTTACTTGTTGGAACAAGAAGTGAACTGCTTGAGTGTTGAATATGATGAGCTCAAAATGTCAATGGCTAACCATTTTCCAACATAGGATGATTTCTCAGATCAGGGACTTTTTGATGTTAGAACATCTTATGAGGTAGATCTTATGGATGAAACTAATGACTCTTATAACTTCAGCGATGTTGGAACAGCATCCTCCCCAGAACTCTTCTATGTTCCAATATTAGTGCATGATGAATCAAGCAGAAGAAGGATTCGATCGATCTCTCGAGTTAAATATAGGGAACTTGCTGGTCTACAATGTTTTTCCTCTCTCATTGAGCTCAAGAATTACAAAGAGCCTCTACTTGATGAGTATTGGATTGTGACAAAGCAAGAAGAACTTGGGAAATTCAAATGCAATGATAATAAAGCAAGGTTAGTTACTCAGGACTACTCTCAGGTTGAAGGAGTTGATCTTGATGAGACATTCACACCAGTTGTCAGGTTAGAATCTATTTGCATTCTCCTTACTACGGCTTGTACTATGAATTTTACGTTGTACAAAATAAATGTCAAGAGTGTTTTCCTAAATGGTGAAGTATATCATCGACTCAATAAGACTTTTTATGGATCAAAACAAGCACCAAGGGAATGGTATGAGTGACTCACTAACTTTCCTATTCAGAAAGGTTATCGTCCAAGGGGAGTAGATCGCACCTTGCTTGTTTTTCGTGAAGCATCAAATATGTTGATTGCTTAAATCTATGTTGATGATATGATCTTCATGTCTACTTCACCATCCTTGGTACAAGATTTTATGACTTTAATGCACGTCAAATTTGAGATGAGTTGCAAGATTTCAGGCAGGTCCTAAGGAATCTCACTTGACTACAGTCAAAAGCATAATTCGATATGTTAGTGGGACTTATGAGTATGGAATCTGGCATTCTAATAATCAAGACTCTTATCTTGTTGGGTATAGTGATTCTGATTGGACTAGAAATGTGGATCATCATAAAGGAATTATTGGTAGATGTTTTGTTACTGGGTCAAATTTGGTGTCGTGGTATAGCAAGAAACAGAAGTCTATTTATGTATCAACTGCTGAGACAGAGTACCTTGCAGCTGGAAGTTGTTGTGCAAAATTATTATGGATGAAGCAAATGTTGGGTGATTATGGAATTAAAGAAGGGCTTCTAACGGTGCTATGTGACAACAAAAGTGTTATTGACATCTCAAAGCATCTATTACACCATTCTCTGATAAAGCTCATTGATACAAGGCATCAATTTATTCGAGATCATGTTGAGAGGAAAGAAGTGGTGGTTAACGATGTTCCAACATTGGAAAATTTTGCTGATATTTTCACAAAGCCTTTGGATTCTACGACTCTTGAGCTCCTCAGACAACACTTAGGTGTTTGTCGAATTTGAAATATTTATTATTTTCTCAAATTTTGTGTGATTTTAATTTTTTCTATAAATACACTATATAATTTATAAAAAAATAAAATGGAGGCATAGTTGGACATGTTGGAAGTTGGTGCTAAAGACATTATGGTGATTGATGTGATGGCTAGTTGGTGAAAATGTAATAATGGATTCATCTTTGAAAGGATAAGATGGGTATTTACTTCCGGATCTCACAAGCTTAAGATCAGAAGAATTTATGATTGGCACTAGTGAGGATGATTATAAAGTGGTCAAGTTTTATCATGAGATCCATATGATGGTTGAATAGATCAGAGAGATGGATCCTCCTGGTATTTTTGTTTGGGATGATAAGGAGTTAGAAAGCAGTGATGCTGGTTATGTTTCAACACATAGTATGGAGACGGATGAAGTTGTAGATACGGAGATTGATAAACCTGAATTGTATGAGGCTGATTATATTCCAAACTAGCATGGGAACACTGATCGGGATTATGATTTTGGTAGAATAACTTCACATGTTCCAACACATGGGAAGAATAGTTTATAGAGTGGGTTTAAGAGGCTGAGAACTCCCATGTTCCAACATAGCAACAGAAACCTGAAACTGAAAGCAGTTATGTTTCAACATCAGTGTCTGATGTTCCAACATAAGATGAGCAGGCTGTGATTAGAGATTCTGGTGTTCAAACATCAGTAAATGTGGCTGAAGAAGATCATGATCTGGGTGATGAACAAACCTATGTTACAACACCAAACATGGAGATAGGGGGAGAAAGTACTGATGGAGTGAAGGAAGTTGAGCATGATGATGTTCTAACACTGGTACAGACTGATGGTGTTTATTCTGAAGCAATGAAATGATCTAATGTTCCAACACCAGAGAAAGCGGGTGAAGCTAAAAGGAAGAACAACCACCAAGAAGAAGATTAAAATAGGAGGACATTGTTCAAGGGCAGCTTCCTCAGTCAAGGATACACTCAATTCTTTATTCTTTGATGCAAACTGTCATGAGAGATATGATAGTGTGCGTCAGAGGAGGATTTTAGCTGAGAGGGCAACTGATTTGGGTGCATATGAGGAGTGTAGATTTATAACCTACCTGGACTATTTGGGTCTCAAGACTACTGTCTTAATCTATAAGGAGTACAACCAGGAGATTGTACATGAATTTTATGGGAGGCAACATTAATCCAGATTCTGAGTGGTAAAATAAAGTTTGCATCAGACGTAAGGTTGTGAGATTTTCGGAAGACTATCAATTAGTGACTTTGACTACCCACCCTCAAGGATTTAGAGATTGTGTATGCTGAGGACTAGACAAGTGACAGACGATCATATTCTATCAGAAATTACTGTAGAATTTCAGTCTCAGTGGCCACTCAAGGGAACGCTACTGCATCTAGCTTGATTACCAGGTAATTATTGTCAATTCTATATTGTTGTAAGCTATTGGATTCCCTCTCGAAATATTATATATCTTGCTCGAGAAATGGTCAAACAAGGGGACATTTGATGTAAGACACGTACATGATCTACCTTGGAATCCTGATGTTAGAATTTTGGATGTTGATGAGAAAAAGGTCAATATTGTGAAGTTGGGAGCTCTAGTCATTCATATGGCAGCTTTGAAGGCAGAAAAGACCAAATTAGTGGATAAGGCACAGTTAGAGGCACAGATAGCCGCTCCTGAAGATGGTTGAAGGTTCTGGTATGGCTATGTTCCAACATAGGCCAGATATTTGCTTCAGGGGCAGTTGCACTTATTTGATATTTTTTCTTGGTTTTCTGTGTCTATTGTATTTGGCATGTTTATGGTCCCAAGGGGAGATATTTTGGATTTTTTATGACTTTATTGTCTTCATTGGGTTGATGTTCCAACATGCTTATTGTTCCTTGATGTTGAGAAAGTCCTGGAATTCAGGGGGACATGTTATGTTTCTATCTTCCAACATTCAGAATGATTTTCAAAGGTGATGTTCGTATTTACATAAGTTCGTGTGATGAAATGCCAAAAGGTGGTTGGGTAAACAAAATCCCAAAGTGGGAGATTATAAAGTCTAGATTCGTCTATTTGTCAATTTGAGGAAAATATGCAAATATGGTATTGTTATGTTGTAAATTCAAAGAAGGAAGGTTTGCGAGAAAAGGAATGTAGAGATGTAATCTGAGATGCAGTATAATTGTCCAGATGGTTTTTTATTGGACAATATATCAATTCCTATATTTATGGGATTTGATTAGATTTATGGAATTGAAATTGATTTGGAATATTTGGCTATGGAAAAAGATATGGACGAGATATTCTTATTCTTTATTTCAAGGGATTAGATTTGGTAATTTCTATATTTAAGTGATTTGATTGTAATCAAAATTTGAAATGGAGAATGAATTATATTTGTACAAAACTTCATTCGTATGAAAACTTTCCATGATGAAACATAAGATTCAGCGTGCGAAAAATATTACTTGTGTGGTGGAATAAGGAAAATGGGGAAAATGAAATATTTGTTTCGCAAGGGATTGAAGCATATTGGATTTATGGAAAATCTATAATTATGGAATAGGTTTTATGGAATATTATGGAATAAGTTGAGATAAGGAAAAAATCTTTATATATGGGATTTGAATATGCTTCAGAAGAAAAATATAGAAACGAAATATTTTGAAGAAAATGTGGAGAATTCCAATATGCTCATGGTATATATATTGATGAGGATTACGGCTTTACACGCACGAATTTAACTGAAGAAAATCTGCATCCAGATTTTCTTGTCTTTCAAGAAGTACTTTAGAGTAACTGTTGAACAAAGTTCAGAATTACATGCCTTAATTCCTCGAGATGAGAAGATCCGGCATCGACGAGTTTTGAGGTCAGAGGAAGTCTGATCAAGAGTGGTAGCAAGGGGAGCTTGCAAAATTCACACGCTAATAATTAGAAAAGATAAGTATAGTTGTATGTTGTACTGTGTACTGTATCTTTCTGATTAGTGGATTTATTCTGAAGTGGGTCAGGCCCCGCAGATGTAGGTAGATTTCACCGAACTGCGTAAGCAATTCTTGTATTTTCATGTCTTACTTTACTGCATACTTGGTTAAATAGGTTATGTTGGAATATGGTAGTAATTATTGAATTACTTAAGAAAAACCAATTATCAAAGGCAGTTCATAACCGCCTTTAAACCGTGTTCCGAGTTTGGAAGATACCTCCAGGGCTAATGGAGGCTGTCTTGGTTCCGAGTTTGGAATATATTAAAGGCAATTTCTCCGGCCTTTTAAAGGTGATTTTTAACCGACTTTGATGGGTGTTTTTAAAGGCGGTTATCAGAACCGCCTTTAATTAGTCACGATTAAAGGCGCAACCATAGAAGACACTTTCTCGTCCGATATAATCTCCTTTAATGGCCCCTTATACCACTAGTGATTGTAGGCATTTTTCCAACTTACGAATTAGAAGCGGTGTTCGTCTACATCGATGTGACTATAAGCACGTGTTCATTTCGAAACTAAATCATTTTCATTACACTTCATGCATTACAACAAAACAAAATCAAGAACAATATCTATAGAAGCACTAATAACAAGAATATATACAAAAAAACCTCTTAGAATTTAATTTGGAATTACCTACATAACATTTATTGTATTGAAAGTGAATAAAAGCATACAGTATTGAACTAGATTGTAATGGGCATGAGGAGAACTTCATCCTCCAATCTGTTGTGCAGATTTTCATCATGTTTACTACAATTCTAAGTGGGCTTGGAGCGATCGACTGGTTCCGCCATCATTTGTAAACACTTCCTAGGATACCTAACATACGAAAAAATACAAGGGGATTCTTAAAGTTAGAATTTTATGTCAACATAACTAGGTCCGAAAAGATGAGGCGTAATAATAATGCTCGAATGAAAATCTACCTCGCATTCCATCCACAGTTCTCATGTTCCGTTGTGACCAATGGCAATTTGTGCTGGAGTTATGTTGTATTCTAGTAGTGAATCTCTTTGTAATTACATAAAGTGTGGAACAAATTACACCCACACAAACCTAAGCAAATGGATTTCATATATTTACAATAATGGATCCATCAAAAGATCTAAATTTTCATACAAGATGTAACATTGATATGCTATGGCAAAATAGATTAATGACATTTGAAATTCTAACATAGGATGCTCCACTCACAAAATATTACAAAGTGTTCATTAAAAACTTACCCATTTGAACCTATATTTCATATCCAAAACCTAAAGATATGACAAATTCCTTTGCAAAATGATTTTTTGAGTGTCTTCCCTTCATGATGAACCCATGTGATGAAATTAGTGGTTGGATATGGGGAAGAAAAATTGTACTGGGGGAAGAACAAACTTTCAGATGGAGTGGAAGAATTAGATTTTTGGAACGCGATTAAGGGGTTAAATAGATCTACAATTTCAATTGGGAGGTTGCAGAGGGGTAATCCGATGTGCATCAACAACCAAATTAAATTCTAATATTGTTTCGATTTTGTAACATGTACATTACGTGAATTGTTTTGAAATCGGGAGTTGTGTTGGACCGGTGCTACATTACGTGAATTGTTTTGAAATCGGGAGTTGTGTTGGACTGGTGCTTTATATACAAATGACACATGTTGCAATTTCGGGACTAGATCTCACAACAATAGTGTTCTTCCTCAACGCTTTCTTACTCCCAACATACTTTGACCATTCCCCACCCACCACACATTGCAGTTCATAAAAATCAAGTTCAATCTTTAAAAATTGGAACTTTCTACGATGGGTCATTCTCGAGGGGCATCAAAATCAAAGAGGGATTCGACATCGAAGGCTCCTTCAGTGGCACTACTTAATTCGCCATTGGAACATGGTACCAAGAAGAGAAGTCTCATGTCGGCAATCAGAAAACAAGAACATGGCGTGGTCATGAGTGTCTATAGAAGACCAGAGCAATTCACAAGTTCTTCAACATGGATTCATCAAAGCGCTACAAGGACTGGATGGACTGTATATGCACAACTACAAATGTGATAAAACTCGACAGTGTCCCTGATCCAAATTTTGATTGCATATTAGACTATTTCCATCCTTCCTATTTACACAACCTTATAACAATGGATTATCCAACTCATTAAAATTAAGTTTTTCAATTCTATGCTGAAGTATAGGACGTGAACTCCAACTTAACCATGATTAATGGAATAACGGTCTTGTTAGTGAATTCACAATAAATGTTGTGGTAGGGTGTCTCTTGACCAATCCTAGTTTTTTGCGTTCCAACGTCCCCGGTGATCTTTATGAGGTATATCACCAACAATCATGACCTAGTAAGACTGAATATCTAACCTTTTTGTCCGATAGAGATGGGGCATACATATTTTAGATTGCTAAGAGATAGACCCAATGATTCAGCAACAAAATATTGTTTTCCAGTGACGTTATGTTGTGACGAAGTAGTGCCATTTGGATGAGATCCAAATACAGTTGTAAATCAAATATCAACATACAATGATATACCAAGAAAGATTGATAAAATCCTTCAACCGCAGCTCACTCAACAGATTCCTAAACCATAGCTTTAAGTACAGAAACTTTACTGAATAGTTTGGGAAAGAATTTGGCAGGAAAAACGTGGAATAACTCGTATTACTTTACTGGCTAGAAACTCAAGGAATAAATTAAAGCTATAGTTTAAACTTGTATTAATATCCATCTCAGTTCGACATTACTGTCAAGGAGAGAGCTCAAGTTCAGATCAATAATGGAGGATCAACCCAGAGTTGTTCCGACGATGAGCAGACAATTGGGATCCCAAAGAAACGTTGAAGAACCGCCGACTCCAGAATGTAAGAACATAAATACAAAGTATTGTTCAATTTGTTTCTATTTATAATTTATGTTGGATTGTTGATAATATCCATAAATCATACAACATTAGTTAAGTCATGAGCATTTTAATGATATATCTTGTTTTAGAATTTTAGCTTTAGTTATCCAACCCGAAATATGAACTTTTTAAACTTTTATAATGACAGATGAATTCAACAGTACATTATAAATCACGAAGGAGATGGATAAGATAGGAAATCTACATTATTGTCCGACTTAAGTATGAAAAATGTGTAAGGGGAGAGGAAGGAAATGTGGCTTGTTCATAAGTTTATGGAAATAACACTTTACTTTTTTTAGCTTAAAGACTATATTTTTAAAATTTTAATTATTGTATTTTATAAGTTTAAAATGTAATAAGGTGCATGTTTGAATGTGCAAACATAAGAAACATTGTATAAAAAGTGCAATATTTAACTTTAAAATACTTTATTTAAATTTAAAATTTGTATGAATGAAAAAATACAATAAACTGTTCAAAACTTAAACCCGTACCACCTGCCAGGAGAGCTCCTCTCAAAAAAAGAAAAAACATTCTAATGAAGAAATAATGTCAATCTTAGTGTACGGTACTAGGAAGTAAAGGTAAAATTGAAATTTCCACTTGCTAGCCCTTCTTTCTTTGCTTTTTTTTAAAAAAATAAAAAATAAACCACCAATCTTTCTTGGTCTTAATTTACAAGAGGTGTTAAAAAATGCCAGGGTTTCCTAAAACAAAGTAGCACTTCTTTTTTATTTGTTGTTGCCAATATACCTTAACTAGGACAAGCATGAACTCCTATTATAAAATCGATTGGTACTATCATAAAACGCATATATTTGATTATAACTATGTCAACCACTAATATGCGACTCTGACACCCAACAAACAGGGATTCCTCGGCAAATCAAGACACAAAAGTTATACAGACTAGCAATGGGAGGTGATTGGGAAGCCGCAAAAAGAATCCTCGACTCTAACACCACCCTCAAGTCCCACCGCCTCAACGGCGAGGGAATGACGGTGCTGCACGTCGCGGCCAACTGCGGGCGGTCGGAGTTCGTGGAGAAGCTGGTGCGGATTCTCGACGACGAGGAGCTCGAGAAAGTGGACCAGCTCCGGCGCAACGTTCTGCACCACGCTGCCTTAGCTTCAAGTGTTTTGTGCGCGAAAGCGGGGGTGAGGAGGGTGCCGGGATTGGCTCAGGCGAAGGAGGTTTGCGGGTACACGCCGTTGTTTTATGCGGCGAGGTGGCGCCATCCGTCGAAGAATATGAAGATGCTGGAGTATCTTTACAGCGTTACTGATGATCATGTGTACCTTGATGAACATTCAGCTCCGAGTCTCATTGTGGCAATTACTAATGCCGGATGCTATCGTAAGTCACCATTCCCCTTATTTCTTGTGCATATTTCGGCTTGGGTAGGATCAGGCCTTGATTCGAAATTAAACCGTTTATTGATTAAATGATTTTCGAATTCATAGTGTTCGATTCTAAATTGATTCGGGTAGGGTGAAAAATATTGATCCAAAATTTTAAAAGTTCTATTCCCGTTCACGGGTCAATGTGTACACCCCTGTTATAAAAACAATTAAAAGTTCTATTCCCATTCACGGGTCAATGTGTACACCCCTATTATAAAAACAAATTCTCATTTTTCAAAGATAAAGATCTCCATTTAAGCTCTTACATTCCAAGTTAGGGGTGTCAATTGGGTAGTCGTGTAGCATTCGTGTCGGGTTAGAAGCTGTTCGAGTTAAAAAAGTCGAGTAAAAACTGGTTGGGTTAAAATGTATCGATTTTTATTTGTCGTTTACTGTCGTGTAGGGTTGAAACATGTCGGATTTTTTTCTCCGGGCGGATAGTGTTGGGTCGTGTTTTTGTCATGTCGGGTTGAAACGTGTCAAGATTTTTCCCTTGTGTCGAGCCAGGTTGCTATCATGTAATTATTTTTACCTGGGTTAGATCAGGTTGGATTGGATTAATGTCAGGTGGGATCGGGTCAATTTACTGTTAATTATTTGTACTGAAATTTTGTTTGGGTCGAGTTGCTATTGTGTCGGATGATGTTAGTTATGTTTTATTGTAATTCATATTGTATTCGGGGTATTTTGGTTGGTTTATTTTGAATCATGCCGAATTGGTTCCGGTTATGTTTCAATAATATTATTCTTACAATAGCATTATTATCGGGTTTTATTTCAGTGTAATAAGTAACATTTAGTTGTAGGGATTTTTATACTTACAACGCTAAGTTTAGACAGAAAGTGTCAATATAAGTCTGCAAAACGAGAAAGTATCAAAATAACCCTAACTTTATGATAAAATGTGCAGTTGTAACCTTTTGTCATTATTCCGGCATTGACTCGTCAATTTGGGTGTTGACCGGGTCTGAAATGACAAAAGTACCCCTACCCCCATAAGTTGAATTCCCATTTAACCCCTTTTAATCCAAGGGTAAAATTATCATTTCTTTAAATTACGGCCAAATCTCCCATTGATAATTGAAGTCAATGGCGCACAAGATTATATTGACATATACATATTGTTAGAGTTATTTTGACACTTTCAATTATAAGTTACTAAAAAAAATATTCCTATGCAAATTGATTTTTGAAATCAATATTTAGTCGACTTTCTATGTTAATGATTCAAAAACCATATTCTAATTAAACATCTTTCTTTTTTGGATAAATATTCATTGGATGTATAAACTTAATTGTATTGCGTCTTTTTAACTTAATAGTGTGTGTTTAATTTGTTATGAGTTGACTTTACATAATCATACGTGTAGAATTTTATAAATAAAAAAACCTGCTTTATTCTCATAAGTGAGTGTAGACAATTTATTAGTTTGATTTATAACCAAGTTGACTTAATTTGATACTAAATGTTTATGAATTTTTATAACTATAATAAGTTCTGCACACTAAATTAAATTTCTATATATCTAAGTCAACTATATTTATATAACTATAATTTGAAATTTAAAATAATAAAAATAACTAAGTTTAAGTTACTAATTAGATCTTATCTATTTGACTAGATTCCTATATAATTGTATCGATCATTGGGTCACAAATCATATCAGGACACAAATCAAAATTAATTGGATTATATATGTTATTTCTGGAGGCTAATGAAGTCTGGATTGAAAATTAATTGGATTATATATGTTATTTCTGGAGGCTAATGAAGTTTGGATTGATTACATGGTGTATTATATATATATACATATATATGAATTATCGATCGATTTGAATAGGGTTCAGGTTATTTACGGGTTTGGATTTAGAATGGGTTTTGGTCCAAATTATCAGGCTAGATTCATATGTCAGGTTGAGTTTGAGCTTGCTAGATTCGGGTGAATATCTCTCGAGTCAGATTCGGAATTTGAGTTGAATTCGGGTGTATCAGGTTCAGGTTAATATCTCTCATGTCAGGATCGGTTTTTTTGGTTGAGTTCAGTCGTACCAGCTTCGAATTCGGATCGATATCTCTCCTGCCAAAATTTGGTTTTAGTTTTACTACTACAAATAAGAGTTATTGTAACACTTATAAATGTTACAATAGCTTAACTTTTAAAAAGCGTTACCTAAATCTTGAAAAGTGTTAGGTTAATTTTGAAAAGTGTTGCGTTAGATCTAATGCGATATCACCCAAGGTAATACTTGTAAAAGTGTCGCAATAAGTTTAACTTAGTATCATTATTATCACCTAAAGCAACACTTTCAAAGTGTTACATTAGCCTTAGTTTGTAGTAGTGTTAAGTTCGGTCATATCGGTCCGGGTCGAATTTTTCGTTATCAAACATTATAGTTCTAATCCAAGTTATAAAATAACACTATTTAGGCCTAATAAATATTTTAGTTGTATTTACTTAAAATTACTAGACTATTTTTCTGACCCAAGAAATAAATTTGAAAATAAAATCTAATACACTAATTATATGGATTTCTTTTTGTAGATGTTGCTTTGAAAATCCTTCGAAGACACCGCCAATTGGCTTTAGCAGCCAACCAATCTGGCTGGTCAATTCTCTACGTGCTTGCTTCTCAACCCTCGGCATTTACAACTGGAAATAAAATCCCAATCTGGAAAAAAAAATGGTTCATCCATGTGAGCTCTCTATCGATTAATATTCCTACCAATTTTCAAATTCTTTACAAAATAAACAGTTGTGATTTTAAATAAATTTCCTTGTTTCTATTCAGGGATGAATACTGCATCTGAAAAACAAAACAATGCAGTAGAACTTGTTCACTTCATATGCAAGGAGTTACAAAGGAAGCAGTATTCTCTTGCCATGGACTACTTTTTGCCCAGTGGCGACCTTCCGGAAATCTTACAGGTAGTGATGCAACGTATATGGCAGCGAGGTTTTGTTGATTCCGCAAAATACCGAGAATTATAATTCAATATTCGTTGATTTCAAAGAAATACCGAAGATTGAAAACTCACTACAAGAAAATTCCCCCTTTTACAATGAAAATTATTCAAGGGGCATAATAGAGGAAAACCTTGAGATTTAATTAATATCAAAATAATTTGCCTTTCAAAAAACCCTAACAGTGGTTTAAATAATAAAACCCAAGTACCATCAATATAAACAAATAACGAAAAGGTCCACGGAATTATCAAAGCATAAAAAAGAAGTACCGAAAAACAATAAAACGCAATTTTGACCATCCGGATGAAGGAAATTGGCCAAAAACTGACCACCCTCATGGCAAAGCATGAGTTCTTCTGACAGTGGCATTTTCACATAAAAAACACTAGGAAATCATCTAATTGTGATACTGACTCTAGTCGCTCATAAATTGCATAAATTCTTCGGATGCTCCAACTTTTCATATAAGTTAACATCATTTTCCCTGCAGGTAGCAACAAGGAACGGAGTGTTTAAACTCGTCAAAACGTGCCTGGAATATTTCCCGGACTTGATTTGGTACACGTCGGAAAGAGGGAGATCGTTGATACATGTCGCGGTTAAACACCGGCGAATTGAGGTGTTTAATCACATAATGGAGTTGATCGGAGAGAATGCTGGAGCTTATGCCGGTACGAATGTCGCCGGAGATGAAAACAATATCCTTCACTTGGCCGCATTGTTGGCACCTACATTGCAACTCCATTCTATCCCCGGACCTGCATTTCAGATGCAGCGAGAACTTGAATGGTATAGGGTAATGATATTACATCCATCTCTTGCAATAATTATACAATTTGGATCATGCATGCAAAATTTTTTATAATACTTCAGCCACACCATTAGAGTATAGTAAAAGATTATGAAAAGTTGTTCATGGTGGTTAAGAGTGTCCCATTGGTGAAGCGGGATAGTATCTCTAATATATACCGTGATTGGAAAAAAAACTTAAATGACTAGGGCTGGTTTATTCACAATATAAATAGATAATAATAGAGTTAGAAAGGTACTAAGGGGGTCACTAGTAGAGAACTTCATTAAAGATGGTATTAGAAGGTGGTTCCGCCGGAACTGCCATTAATTGAGGTCCAGAAGGGGTATCGAGTTCGGAAGTCCCTCCCAAGTTTTTGAAAGGAGGTTCGAATTAATTAAAAGTGGTTTCGCCTTTAATGGTGATCAATTAAAGGCAGTTCCAGCTTTAGAATCGTCTTTAATTAAGAGCTGAAAGCACTTTCGAGTTCGGAAGTGCTATCTCATATCACTTTTATATTTTAAAGACGGTTCTAAAGGCAGAACCACCTTTAACGGGCTCAGTTTTGGCACAAAACCCATAGTTTTATTCCTTCACTCATTTACCCTAAAGCCATATTCCTTCTAAACCACAAAACCTCCATTGCCCAGATCCCTTTCTTCACTCATGACCTCCGTCTTTACTTCTCCTCCACCCCACCGTCGCTTCTCCACCCCCACCACTGACTCACCCCCACCGTCGCCTGCCTACCTCCCTCTGCCGCTCTAGCCCCGCCTCCGCCGCTCACTCCACTCTCCACCGATTGCTCCAGCATGCGCTGCTCAAGCCTTGTCCTCGCCAATCCAGCCCTGCCTACGCCGCATGCTCCTGCCTCCCACCTCCGCATTGTTGTAAGATTAGGGTTTGTATATTGCGTTTGATTAGGGTTTGGTGATTTTTGTATATTGCATATATTGCCCCTTGTTGTAAGATTAGGACTGTTGGATTTTGATTAATTAATTTACCGCAGTTGCTCCAGATCTGTCTTGCATCGCTGCCAGAAACTTTAGGTTTTCTGCAGCAGTTTTTTTTTGGAAGGTCAGAAATAGGTTCTGAGCTTCAGACCCTATTAAGACGGTTATTTGAACAGACTTTGATTGAAATCGATCAAAGGACAAACCAGAGAAGGCGGTTCTAAAGTGTCTTTTCTGGTTCGATATAACCGCCTTTAAAGGCCCATTCCTCCACTAATGTGTGTTTGTTGGAAATATACTTTTAAGCAAATTGCTGACTTATTTTAAAAGTTGGGGGAAACCAACTTCTGCTTTTACTCCAAATATGTCTCCTGCTTCCAAATTAAGCATTTCTTTATCTGTTTACCAAGCACTAAATTTTTTTAACTTATAAGTAAAGCACTTATAAACTCTACAAACACAAGCATTTGTTAACCTAGTAGAATTCTAGTCAAACCCATCTACTTTAACAATTATAACTTAATATTATCACGAGTAATCTCTATACAGTATCAAGTGATTTTACGGGGAAAACCTTGCCTCTAATATGGCATACTATTATATCCATATTATCTGCTGCATTTGAGGGGTGTGTTAAAGAGTTCTACGGTGGTTAAGGACGAAGGTATAATTTCATATTTAAGATCATGAATCACGTATACATATTATCAATTGATTTTATGACACATACAAGCATATGAATCCAATACAAACATATATTCAGATTTCAAACTTCAAACTTTACATTTCAAATCAAGTTTCATGAAACAAACACTAAGTTTTTTCTTAAGTTTGATATATTACTATGTTCTTACTACCTGGTCATTAACAACAAATTAACCTTTGATCTATTACAGGCAGTGGAAGGACTAGTCTACAAAGAAGAAAGGGATGCAAGAAACTCAGATGATAAAACCCCTCTACAACTATTCTTCGAGCAACACAATGATCTGCTCAAAGATGCAAAAGAATGGATCAAAGACACATCCAACTCATGTATGGTGGTCGCAGCTCTGGTGGCTACGGTTGCATTCGCTTCCATGATCACCGTCCCCGGCGGCAATGACAGAGGCACCGGAAAGCCAGTCCTGTCTAGCAAAGAAGTGTTCATCGTATTCTCCGTGTCGAATGCACTGTCGATGATCTTCTCCGCCATTTCTCTCCTCATGTTTCTGTCTCTGCAAACGTCGCGCTTCACCACCGATGATTTTCTCGCAACTCTCCCGAGGAAACTCGTACGCGGTCTCTTGTCGATGTTCGTCGCTGTGGCGACGATGATGTTGGCGTTTGGTACGGCGATTGGGATGGCATTGCAGACAAGGGTGAATTGGGTGTATATTCCGATCACGGTGGTCGCGTGTATTCCGGCCATTATTTTTACGAGGTTGCAGTTACCTTTGTTGTTTCAGACGATTGGGGTTGCATCCGGACCGATTCTGTTTACGAAAAACCGGAATCATAAGAAGTGGCGACCTGGGAAATTTTGGAGCAGTTCTGTGCCAGTTGAAGATGTGTTGTAATGTGCATGACTTGTTTTTTGTTTTTGTTTCTGTTTCTAATCCTTTGTGCACATTGTGAGGTGGTTTCACCATTCAATGATGGAAAATTATATGGTATTTTGTGTGATTTAAATTGTAAGAATGTGCATTTGTTCATAAGAGTGTGCGTTATAATATTTGATTGTAATTATGATATAAATATTGTAATACACAAATACTGTTATTGATCCGTTCCAAACTAAATTCCGCATAATCCCCAAAACATATGTTTTACGGTTAATATGGTAACCTTGTGATTTCATCTTGGTAGTCTTCAACTCCAATCTTAGACTCTCTGCTTCCTGCATTGTCTTAGGCTCATGTAGTTGCATCCTGTTAAATCGTTGACTAAAATTGAGCAATCCATGCCCAACCTATATTCGAACCAAGAAGGTTAAAAACCTACACTCCAAACATAAACTTTAACGTACCACAATAAACTTCCTTTTTTTGGACTTCCCACTATAAACTTCATAATTTTAAATTTTCTACATTTAGGCATAAATATGTGGTTATAACTCTTCCTTCCATTTTATTTATGTAGACTCACTCTCATCCCCCATTAAAAATATGCCACATATACTTTTCTTAAATTTTGTGCAAAAAATAATTAGAAACTTTAAGTGAGACGGAGGGAGTATTATAGATAAAATGTGAACTTAACCACAAAAGTCTTCAACCTACGAAGTTGATGAAACTAGCAAAAAATTTGACAATGAAGACAACACCGACCTTATCACAAACTTTCTTAAAACCCACGATGACAACAACCCCTTTGGGATTCAGTCAGCACAAAGCTAACTTATAGATTTCCAAAATCTTGAGCACGTGGCCAGGTACAGGAAAAGACAAGCCAAATTTCAAGTGATGTTCGGAAAAATATATAAACTCAGCAGGGAGAAAACGAATAAAGGAAGTAGAACCCTAATCTCCCTACGACTCAAGCACGACCCTTCCGGTACGATTATGAGTAATAGGGGAACTCAAAAACTCCATACTCAAGATCACAAAGGCATAATAGAGAGAATGCTTACTTAGAAATGTGGAACAAAGGACAACTACAACTGCTGAACAACGATGGATTGACACAAAAGTTGCTCAAAATCAAGCAATCTCTGGAACATGACTTACTGAGAAGAAAGGCAAATAGAAGAGAGCTCCACAAAAATGATACAACTGTTAATCCATCAAGTCATTTCCCAAAATCGAGGGTGCAAAAGAGGCACATGCGTTTCAAAATGGAACACAATTCGAAGAGAGGGTCCCACATAATAATTTTGTTGCTAACGTGGAATCGGGGATAATGAAATTCAAAAACTCTAGTTCACACATCAACAAACATCGTGTTAGTACTTATCATTCGAACAGTACAATCTTCGGAGAAGTATCACAATTAACTACCCACGAACTCATCGTGGCCACCACTATTCATCACGTCACAGAACTACTAACTGTAAAAGTCTAATCATCAAATAAACTCATTCTCATTTGATTGTTCGTCCTTTAGTGTGCACATAACATCTTTGTGCTTATCCCTCAACTGTTCGTGGTTGGGGAGGATTATAGAGTATCCGAGACATAAATTGTAGGTCCATTTTATGCTCAAACAGCTCGATAAAACTTGCGAAGTTATCTCTTAAGCAAACATCAAAGATAGAAACATAATCACGTAGCACATGACCACCTCATAAACCACAACAAAGAGATTGTGCCCACCCCTATATATTTGGAAGACAATTGTGGCACCACCACGAGGGCCACGATCAACACAACCCTCGTGTCAGACGTTACTCAGATAATTGCGATTTGAAAGGCTTATAAATAGAGAAGAACTCAAAATGACAAGGTAAATAACAGAAAGATCTCTGAGATTATATGCAGAAGAGGAAAAATACTAATTTAGGCATCTGCGTATGATCATAACCATTATTTAGAAGGAACCAACCATTTCAGTAAGCTAGCACGTATTTGCTTAAATATAAGCAGGCCGGAGTAGCTTCTTCTTTTTTTCATGCAGCAATATCAGCTAGGGAAAATGGTGTTTTGACAATGGACACAATCAGAAGAGTACTCAGTAAACATAACCACTAGGCGGAAATGGTTGTTGAGACTCTGTACCCAGTACTCAGTAAGGGTAAACATGCATATTCACCATTGCATTATTCGGTGAATGTTGATCTACAAAAAATCAACAAGATTTTGCTGGCTGTTACTTATTAATTTTTAGGATTTTCACTTCTTTGATCTCTTATTCTGATCTCTTAATGGTTAAATTCCTTAATTTAATTGATATCCCACGTGCAGATTAAGGGTGCTTCACCTGAAATGGTGGACTACATTGGAATAAGGAACTTTTTAAATGCTATAAAAGATGGTGTTTCATATGCGTTCAGGTATTATTGTTCCAAGTTCAATTTAAAACTTGTTTCACCTTTATTATTTATTCTCAAAATTAATTTTTTTTTATATCATTCATCAGCCTTTACAAATGCAAATTTTGTGCTCATACAAATGAATATCAAGAATGGCCACCATCAAGGTTGAGAGGAACAAAAATGAATATAGTGTAAATGAATATTGATAAAAGCCTAACCTTTACCACAGTTCCGAAAGTGCATCAATTGTCAGATTCAAATTTCTTTGACCATATCATGTTAGATTTGTTCATTATGGAATTTTTGATATTTTGTGTAATCCATGTCGTGACCTTATCTTCTTCTTTTTGTATAATATAATAGTTCGTTTTGTTTGGTTGTTTGTTGCACCAGGAATCAACAACAATGGATCAAAAATATCAGGAACAAATAAGTTAAATCAGATACGGTCTAACAGTTAAGACAATATTTATTTCTCCAAATTGTTTGAGTGACGCAGCGATAACAAAATTGAGACATCTACCATTAGCGCATTGTTTTCAGCTAACATATTCCTTTTCATTTATTGTATATTCTCAAGATTCAAGAAAACATATAGTCACACAGTAAGGATGCTTGAAACTGAAAATGGGCAAAGGGTGATTTCTTTTTTATTAGTACCTTTGCTTTTCTCAGCATCTGTCGAAGAATTGAAATAAATTGATAAATTCCTTGATACTCCCACTGAGTATACTGGAAATGTCATTTGTATTTGCCTCGAAACTTTACCCCCTTCATTTGGCCCAATGCTTATTGTGGTTGATATAATTGGATTCTTACTGCTTATATCTTCAATGCAGAGAGTCTTGTTTTGTTTCTAAATGTGCATAACTTAGAATTATTGGTAATGTCTTAAAATGAAACGAGCCTTATTTTTATAGAATTGCTTCCTCTTGTTTCTTTATTTTGTACAATATTAGATTTTTTCTAATAACCGTTATTTGTGGTTCTAAAGGCAGTGTCATCACGTTAATGCGATCTCTACAAATTACCAAGTGGCTTCATCTTATGGTCCATGGAATTAGTTTTTTTGTTCTCTTGATATGAAATAAACTCATCTAAATTGGCATGTACTTTATAGGAATCTATAGCAGCATTGTCAATTTATCCGTCAAAACATCTTCCTATAGAGTTTATTATATTCCACTGAAGGTTGATAACTTAATTATCTGAAATCTTTACCAATTCTCTTACTTCAAAGTCCACTTGAACTGTTGTAAATATTGGTTTATCAGTTTTGCTCATAGTGTTACGCTGAGTATAACTGTTGAGTTTGGTATGTATTATTTCCCTTTCTTTTGTAGGTAACTGTTGTGATTGTCTAGATTGATGGTCATTCTTATAAACACGAGTACTCTTTTTAAACGCTTGGAAATTACTAGCAAAGGAAGATGTTGTTAATTGATATAGTTTTTTTCCTCTCCTCATCACCTTTATAACTGGACAGAATTTTATTTTTTGTGTATAATGTAGATGAATGCATGGTTCTCAATGACTAGGTGTTTTATACATGTTTTATTATCCGTTACTTATTGCTACGATTTCGTAGTCTTACATTCAGTCACTAATTTTTTTGAACATCACCTGTTATCTATTTTTAACAACTTATTATAGCAAATAAACATTCAATTATTCTTTTATTTATATTTTTTAAGAATAATTTCTTTATAGTTACGTGCTTTATTTCACAACTTTATATTATTATTTCCTTGTCACTAATCATGAAATATTACAGTGTTAATTGTCATAAAGTAGTCAATGTAGTTTGTTGTCTAATTTAATAACAATCGTTAATACAAATCGTTATCTAAGCCACCGCACAACGCGTGATTTTATCTTACTAGTTTTTAACAAAAAAATAAAGACTTAATTAGTTGTATACTAGCATGGATCTTTTTTATGAACATTTGGGCCTTAAACTCGGCCCAGCCCAATATGTTGCCTAAAACGTGAGTCCACCCCACCAGCTTAACTAACAATTTTTAAAGTTTCAGAATTGTTATAATTCAGGGGCTCTTTTGCAATTAACGAAACCATGACTTTACTCTTTGGAATTAACTGATTCAGTTAATCA
>JAULKM010000002.1:3814863-3840189 GCA_032355605.1 Rubia tinctorum
TACGCGTGGGTGGGTAACTCGGTGACTCAGTGCCCGGGCCAGTGCGCGTGGCCCTTCCACAAGCCCATTTACGGCCCGCAAACGCCACCGCTGGTGGCGCCGAACGGCGACGTCGGAGTTGACGGCATGATCATTAACATCGCCACCGTTTTGGCCGGCGCCGTTACGAACCCGTTTGATACGGGGTTCTATCAGGGCGTGGCTACGATGCCGTTAGAGGCCGTGACGGCGTGTACCGGGATATTCGGATCCGGAGCCTACCCGGGTTACCCAGGTAAGGTTTTGGTGGACAAGACCACCGGGGCGAGCTTTAACGGGCGCGGAATTAACGGCCGTGACTATCTTGTGCCGGCCATGTGGGACCCGAAGACATCGACGTGCAAGACACAGGTGTGAGAATCTTCCAAACGCGGGGAATAAACACTAGTATTCTTAGGGAACTCATACAATTTCTGTCTTTTTCAACTTTCCGATTTATTTATTTATTTATTTTGAGCTATTTTGCATTTTTAAATTACTATGAGAATGGAAAATGATAAGGGTTTGTGATTTTTATATTTTCCGGTGACCGGAGTCTCTTTTTTTCGAAGGGACGTTTGTTATTTCGGTGTTTAATGTACTGTTACTGAACCATGTTTACCTGTCTAATGGCAAGTGTTTGTTGCTACACGATATTTTCTCCTAATTTAGATTAAATTATTTTTTATTAATATAATAAATTAATTTGAATAATATAAAATTAAAATTAATTGAATTTAATTGTGCTGAATTAAATTTATTTTAAATTAAAATAAATGTAGATTAATTGAATGCATAATGGAAAATGAAGTCTTGCCATAGTTATATACTTATCTACGTTTTAAGAACTAAAATATCTATATTTAATTATATTGGGTATTTATATAGATGATATATTTGATTAAAATTGGTAATATGCAAATAAAAAATTCGTATTCCTTCATTTCCAAAAATAATATTAATACTCAACAATAAATTTAAAAATCGTACAGCCCTTATCCCAGAACGTGAAAACAACAACTAGGTAGCTTGTTTATAAGTTTCTGGATAAACGAGAGTATAATTTAAATTTTATTTACCATGATTAAACTAATAAAATGAGGAGAAGGTCTATTAGACCGACTAACTAGCTAGCTTATTTATAAGCTAAACGAGAGTATAATTTAAATTTTATTTACCATGACTAAACTAATAAAATGAGGAGAAGGTCTATTAGATCGACTAATTAATCATAATTTTTTTGATTATTTTTATAATCTGTAAGGTTGGATTTAAATTATTTGTATGTTGACATAAGATTAATTTTGACAATTATAATATTTCATTGAATATATAAATATAAAATTATCTTATTAGTAATATTAATCATAAATTTTTCTGTCTAACAGTTGAGTCCGTCTCTTGAAAGACGGTCTTACCATAAGTCATGGAAAGACTAAGGTTTAAAGTGTAAATTAGAAGAAATAAAGATAAAATTTCCGAGTTGAATGAATCTGGTTATAAACTCCATAACTACTGCATATTGCATAATAAAATTTTAATATTACAACTAAGATCTCTAACCTTTTATTTTTCTAATTAAACTTCGTCTTTCTATAAGTTTATGGAAAGAAGGCATTTCCCAAGATTTTGCCCTAACAGTTAGTCGGTTTAAAACAAAATTTTGGATAAAATAAGAGTATTATCTTCCTAGTAATAATGGGCCTCTGATGTAGTTGAGCGGTTGGTTTCGAATCCAAACAACCTAACACGTACATAATCACCAACTGATAAATTCCTATATTCTAATTAATGAATCCATCTTTTGATGCCGCCTGTCCATAACTGATGGAAAAGTTACGAACCTATTTGCAATTTGATAAGTTTGGGAAGAACATGGACCTATTTGAAAATTAATAAGTTTGGGAAGAAAAAGAATTTGGGGAGGTCAGGTTGATAGGGGTGGGCAAAAAATTTGAAAAGCGAGTCATTAAAATTAGAATAACCCAAATCGAATTTAATATACGGTTTTCAGATACCCAAATTGAATAAACCGAATTCTGAATATGGTTTTTGGATCGATTTTGGATATTAAAACTCAAACCAAAACCCGAACAACCAAGTGTAATTAATTAATAAATAAAATATAATAATAATTGAATTTAAAACAAAAAAAAATTAAATTAGAAATAAATTTAAGTTGGAGGACCAATATTTATATTTAAAAAATTATCTCAAACTCTAAACTGTAAGTAAGTTTTGGGAAATAGGTAAACAACACAAGTTACCATAGGTAAGTTTGTGGAGTGATTGAAGGTGAATGTGAATTGAAATGCTTGAAGGTTGGAAGAAAGTGAAGGGTTTGAAGATGAATATTAAAACAAACTAATATTTCTTAATCTTAAATGTAATGCTAAAATTGTTATGGTTGAATTTGTTTTGTACTTGTTGGATTTTTATTTTGAAAACTTGATTTTGATGATGTAGAAATTAGGTTACATATTTTTATTTAATTTTAAATTAAGTTATACAATTTAAGTAATTATTTATAAAAAATTACAATCAATTGGATTATTCGGGTTGAATTCGGTTTCAAACCAAAACTGAATTCCGAATTTGGTTGGATAATTTGGGTTATTCGGGTCGGATTCGGTTTTGGAAATTTTTGGGGCAATACCGAATAAGCCGAACCAAATAAACTGAAAATCGATTAAACCGAACCGACGCCCACCCCTACATGTTGACACGCAGGCCTAGGATCTGCCATTTTCTTCTTCTTTACCTGCGCCTCCTTTTTCTTTTTTATTCACCTTGCTTTCTTCTTCATCATCTCGCTTTCTCCATTTCTTCGCCACTTTGATTAATCCACCAACATATATTCAATCCTCCATTGGAAAGATTGATCTCCGATTACAAAAAGATCTACAAGATGTTCAGATTCTCAACAACCCAAACCTAATAGAAATTGAAATCAACAAAAAATCATGTAGTCACGTCATCTGAATGAATTTAGTTCAAATAAAATGTATTGCACATCCTATTCATCATTCACTTCCGAACTATACAAAAATAAGGTAACTACCGTCATTACGGAGTTTATATTGTAGAATTGGACATGAATGAAATCTCTAAAGCGGTGAATGTATGAATTCTGCTGCCATGAACATGTTAAAAAATGTGGCAAATATTCTAAAAACAAACGAAATGCTTCTATTTCGTATATACTATGCATCATTTACCTTACAATATGTATCGTTTGTATTAAAACATGCACCTATTTTAAAAGTTCTGAATTTGAATTATGAAATTTTTTCAGGATATCATGTATAAGTTAAATTAAAATTTGACAATTTAAAATTGTCATATTTACACTGCATTGATTACTTTAGAACATGTACTGTTTAAACAAAAACACACACTTGATTTAGAAATGTCAATTCTTTTTATGAATAGCAAAACTTTTCCATGAGATAGTGCATAGGTTACCTTATGAATCGTTTATGTTATTTTTTTTATGAATAGCAAAACTTTTCCATGAGATAGTGCATAGGTTTTCCATGAGATAGTGCATAGGTTACCTTATGAATCGTTTATGTTATTTTAAAACATCGTATGTTCACCTACAACTAGTATTTCATATATTATGCATACCAGAGGTCACATAATTTTGTTTTTTTTCTTCCAAATTTTCATATGTACTGCATTTAATATCTTACAATATATAGTGATTACATTAAAACTTGTGTGTTTTTTTTAAAAAATATATGAGTGAATTTCCCCAATTTAAATTAAAGAGAGGCCACAGAAAGTCTTAGCGGCGTGAAAGCAACACATGTAAAGTATTGCATACATTGTATAAAAAATTGCAAATTTTGTCAATTTCAAACAAGAGAGGGGCTCTAAACATCTAAACAAAATGGAAGATAAAGTGTTCGTGACAGAAATCTTCCATTAGGGAACTTACAATTACATCAATATTCCTATTTAGATTAACTAAAAATTTATAATACAATGAATTAATTATTAATTTTCAAAAGGGGATCATCTTCAAATCATCATGTTCAGTGTCATTTTCATCCGAATCCTCCTCGTGTGGGAATCACTTGTGAAGTCCAATGTTAAATATTGTATGATTGTTTAAAAGTTATAACCACTTCAAATTTAGATACAACTCCTCCAAAAAGTTTTACACATGGGATATTAACAATTGTCGCATATAAGCAAACATGTAAAATTTCTAATTCAAAAAGATCAGTAATCAACTATGAAAATAAAATTCAATCACAATAAAATTAACAAGTACATACTTGATACTAATAGATGCAATATATAAGTAAACATATGCAGTTCCTAATTCAAAACGAACAACCAACAACAATTTTTAAAAAAAAGATCATATGCAACACAAGCAACAAGTACACACCGGATATTAACATATGCAACATATAAGTAAATGGATACATGCAACTCGTTATTCAAAATGTACAATTAACAAAAAATGAAAACAAAAGGTCATACATAGTACAATTAATAAGTACAAATTGAATACTAACATGTGCAACATATAAGTAAACAGATGCAGTTCGAAATTCAAAACGAACAATCAGCAAAAAAAGAAAAAAATTCCTTCATAGTACAACTAAGAAGTGCACGTTGGATAATAATAGTTGCAACATATAAGTAAACGAATGCTGCTAGTAATTCAAGAGGAACAATCAACAAGTTTGTTGTAACAACGAGATGACGTACAATTTAAAATCAAATCACGGAAAAATGCACATAGAAATTCAAAACACTATAAACGATGTTTATCTAACGCTCAACAAAACAAAGAACATACTAAATATGATAAATCGAACAAAAATTGTGTAATAATAATGTAAAAAATAAACCCTAGATATACGACATACCACATCCTGCGAATGATGAACAACAGATGAAGAAACAAGACAGCGACGCCGGAGAAGAATCAGAGAAACGAGCAGACAGAGAATCATGAAGAAGAGGTGGATAAACGTAGAGAAGAGGCGGAGAAACTCGGAGAAGAGGCGGAGAAATCACCGGAGAGAAGAGGGAAATCGATGGAGAAAGAAGAGACCCACGATCACAGAGAGAGAGAAGAAAAAGAGCTGCGAAAAGAAAGAGGTACCAGAGTTATAATACAATTAAAAATTAATTTTTCATTAATTACAAAAAAACCCATTTTGCAAAATAGTCCGTGGCCTGTCCATAAACTTATGGACAGACCGCATTTCTTGAGATTTTCTCATTATTAAATTCATACGGTACGTTTATTTCTAATTTTCATTCCTACATTTTCATTCTGTTTACTACCGTACTTAGTCCCCGTTCTCTCGAGCTCATCTGTATTTCAGTTCGGCTGAAATTTTATTTTGGTGAATTTAAGCTTTATTTAGTCATATCATTACTATTTTTCAACACAATTATTTAGTTGATCAGTTCAGTTCAAATCAGTTTATCAGATCAAATCAAATCAAATCAGATCAGTTCAGATAAGTTCTGGAGAATATGACCTTATTTTTTCTGTCACTTTTCTTACACTCTTTGTGCTTGATCAAACTGCACACTTTCATTACACTTTTCACTTTTTGTCTAAAGTAATACCACCTGTTATGGTAGGGGTTTGACTGACCCCTACTCGTTTATAATATAAAATTATATATACAGAAACAGAGGGGACATAATAACCTTACCTCCATAAAAAATAATAAGACATTGAGATTACATTTTCCTATCAAGCTAGCATGCCTTATTAGTAACTAAATGAAAAGAAAATAAACTTAACTTAGAGTTTCTGTTTGAATACAAACCGAAAGTGGATAGAAATGTTCAAATTACATCAATGCTTTGCCCCTAATATATGTAAAATTCCCTACAATTTAGCTTGAGCATTCCTTTAATCTTCCTGGGCAGGGTGGCTTGATGAAATAGGTGATTAAAGCGTGCGTAATGCTTGCCATCTTTGCCAAAGCATCCGCAATTGAGGTTGTTTCCCTATAAATGTGAACTAAATTATTATTAAAATCAGCTCCAGATTGATACTGGTTAACTTCCATGGGATCTTGTACTCCCTCTTAATCATCTTCAGTAGAAGCATCAAATTCGTCCCTATTTCAAGGTCGATGTATCTTGAGAAGAAAGTTGTCTCCATTCCCATTGCTAGTGCCATGGCTTCGTCCTCCAAGCTATCTTTCAGGTTCAGATATTCCGCTCTTGCCAGTAGAACTCTTCCTGATGAATTTCTGATGACAAAGCCAGCCATGCATGTCCATTTCTCAAGAGTTCAGTTTTACAAACTCAGTGGCAGGTAGCTTCCAAACAACAGTTAAATCCTGAATGGTAAGTGTTCTCCAAGGAGCAATCTTAATTAAATCATTCTGAATAAATATAAGGAAGCTGATGAAGCAACAACATCAGCAACAGTAGGCATTATACATGATCATTAGCAACTCTTCAGTTTCAGTTTTTTTTGGAGGGAGATGTTTTGGTAGTTAGAGCTTTGTATAGTTGATCAGTTTGTTAGTTGGTTAGATGGTTGAGGGCATGATACATGTATATATAGTGGCAGAACTTCTTCTTTTGATCTAAGTTAATCAATCAGAAAATTTTCTCCCCATTTCATTCATTCCAAAACCAGTTTTGGTAAAACTGATTCTTGTTCTTGTTTTCTGATTGTTGAAGAATTCCTTCAAAAATTTCCAACCTTATTTTAGCATCAGTGTGAGCACGACACTGTGCCCCCAACCTAACAATATTTATTTGGTTTACAGGTGTTGGAGCGAATAAAGGAACAAAGTAATGACGTCACGGGCCCATCTACAAAAATCACACTTAATATTGACATTGTTTGTGGGGAAGATAACACTCAATCCCCCATGCAGCTTTAAAAACCATGAATAAGGAACCTTGACTAGAAGGGATATTACTTGAGAGACGCTAGCTCAACTATACCCCAATGCCTTCGAGCCAGACCTATAATCTTAAGTTGAGGCAGAGTTAGCTCTCCCTCTCTCTCTCTCTCTCTCTAAAGGGGAACATAAATGGCTCCGAATGGCCTCAGATCTCTTGAATAGTTTTGAAATCTTACAAATATATATCGCTCCCATCACGGTGCCACAAAGAGAGATGATGCAGAAAATCAAAGTGATAGAATAGGAGGAGGAAGCCAAGATGGCCAAGGTATGGCATGGACAAAAGAAAATTATAAAACTAACCCATTTATTCAAAGAACCCGATGATTAAAAGACAGGTCTCGAACACGGGAAGGTGTTGAGAGAAAAGAAATTACAGCCACCTGAGGCACTGGCAGGAGGAAGAGGTAGATTTGGGAAGATGGCCCGACACCCTAGTTACAACAGATGATGAAAGGGATGCCGGTTACGTTTTCCATTCACCGTTGGTGAAGCCATGCATCCTAGCCAAACAAAGGTTGTCCTCAGAGTGGACATCGCCAAAAATGTATGGCAGGGTGTCGTCGTTTATGCGATAATTCACTTGCACACGGCATGCCCAAATTTTAAAATAACTCTCAACTTGGGGCAATACAATGGGTTGACGGACACTGAAGACCCCCTGCAAACTTTCTCTTCCAACATTAGCCCCTCCGCGATACCACATGTCGTGTGGTGCAAGGTTTTCGCAACCACGTTCACAACGGTAGCTACGACATGGTATAACCATTTGTAGCATTAGAGCATAAGCAGTTTTAGACAGCTAGAGGAGATGTTCCTCGCTAATTTCATGTAGAGATCGAAGTTCTATAATACCAAGATGTAATTATTAGAAATTAAACAAAAGTAAACAGAGGTTCAATGTTGAGGCTAACTAGGTGGAAGAATAAAAAAGCTATTTTTGGACGGATAGATTTGTCAATGGCTTGCGGCATGAATTACTGCAGAGAGACTGCACCCTGGATCTCTCGAGGGCAATAGATGAAATGACGAGGAGAGTGGAGAACTTCTGCAGGGAAGAAACAACAGATAAGAGGAGAAAATAAATTCAAACAGACCCAATGTGCATGAAAATAAAGTCCAAAGAGAAGTCAATAGAATACTGATGTAAAAGGCTAGCCAAAGCGAGTTTTGATGAAAAGAGACGCCACTGATCAAAACCCTCAAGGATTTTTTTGCCCAGGTAGCAGCAAAGAACATACTCGAACTAGCGCACAAGCTAAGGAAGCTGCCCCACCTCACTACAAGAAAAAGGGATTTCGTGACCAAATTTCGGTGACTACAAATTATTTGGTCATTAACAATCATATTAGTGACTTACATATTTTCGTCATTATGTTTTGGTCACCAATGAACTTTTAATGACCAAGTGAAAATCGTGGTCAACAAATTGGTCACAAAAAGGTGTTGGACATAAGAGTTAAGTAATCGGCCAATCCTTGGTGACCAGTGAAAATGACGAAATATAAAATGGTCATCAAATCAGTATTTAGTGACCAAAGTTACGGTCACTCACCAAACTTTTGGCGGGAAATATTTTCTCAACATTTTTATGCCTCTTTTTCTTTTCAACACATACTTTACCTTCTATAAATAAACATTAATCAATGGTCAACCTTTATTTAAATTTTGAAAAACTAATAATTAGGTTAATTTTAAATAATCAATGGTCAACCATTACTCAACTTTCTATATATAAAAATTTAGTAAGTTGACTTTAATTAATCAACAGTCAAACCTTGCTTGACTTTCTATATATAAACACTAATAACTAAGTTGACTTTAACTAATCAAAGGTCAAATCTTACTTGACTTTGTATAAATAAATATTAATAACTAAGTTGACTTTAACTAATTATCGGTCAACCCTTACTTAACTTTCTATATATAAACACTAATAATTAAGTTGACTTTACTAATTACTAAGTTGACTTTAAGTAATAAACGATCAACACTTATTTGACTTTCTATCACTACCACATAGACCCCCCTCTAGCACCGATTTATTGGCATTGGTTTTTAAAACCGGTACCCAAAATGGTAGGGCACCAGTTTAATTTATTTTAACACTGATTTTTTAAAAACCGTTCATAACCAAGCACCAGTTTAGTAAAAACAGTGCCCACACCGGTGCTTGGAAAATTTTGGCACTAGGTTGTTTTCTCTTAACTCCAATTTTTTAAGAACCAGTGTTAAATATTCACATTTGAGCATCGGTTTAAGGTGCACCGGTTTCCAAATTAGTGGCAAAGTGGAAGTGTCACTGGTTTGAGGCACGTACCGGTTGTCAAAAATTGGTGCTAAAAGTAAAAAAAATCAATCTTCCCGCCAAATTTTAAAAAAGTTTTGCCAAAAATTTCATGGTCTGGACGCAGCTGCTCGTAGCCGCTTCAAGGTAAAAAAAAACTTTTTAAAATTTTCAAAGTTGTTCATTTCTTTTTGTTGACTTTAACTAATAACTAATAACTAAGTTGAATTAAATTAATCAACGATCAACCTTTCATTGACCTAATATATATATATATATAAATACAAATAAAATTGTTTGATATTAACTAATTAACGTTCAACCTTTAAGTCAAGTATATATAAATACGAATAAAAATATTTTACTTTGACTAATCAACGGTTAACCATTATTTGAGTTTCTACATGTAAACACTAGTCACTAAATTGACTTTAACTTATCATTAATGATTGATTTTTTACTTAACTTAGTATGTATAAATAAGAATAACAATGTTTGATTTTAGCTAAACAACGGTCAACCCTTACTTGACTTTGTTATATAAACATTAATAAATAATTTAAGTTTAACTAATCAATGGTCAACTTATACTTGACTTAGTATATATAAATATGAATAAAAAGTTTGAATTTAACTAATAAATGCTCAATCCTTAATTAATTTAGTGTATATAAATACTAATAAAATTTTTATCTTTAACTTCTCAACGGTTAATCATTATTTGACTTTCTACATGTATACACTAATCACTAAGTTTACTTTAACTAATCAACGGTCGATCTTTATTTAAATTAGTAATGTATAAATAAGAATAAATTTTTTGACTTTAGTTAATCAACGGTCAACACTTACTTGACTTTGTATGTATAAACAGTAATGACTAAGTTAATTTTAACTAATCAATCGTCAACTCATACTTGACTTGATAAATATAATACGGATTAAAACGTTTGAATTTAGCTAATGAATGCTCAACCCTTAATAAACTTAGTATATGTAAATATGAATAAAAAAAGTTTGTCTTTAACTAATCAACGGTTAACTCTTACTTGACTTTTTTATGTATAAACACTAATAACTAAGTTGACTTTAACTAATCAACGGTTAGCCCTTATTTGACTTTCTATGTATAAACACTAATAAGTAAGTTGACTTCAACTCATCAATGGTTAGCCCTTATTTGAATTTCTATACATAAACGCTAATAACTAAGTTGACTTTTACTAATAAAGTGGTGGCGAGCGAAAAAGGAGGTGTGTCGAGGCGGCACTGGAGTTTAACCGAGAGTGGGGCTAGGTCTGTGTGGCGGAGCATGAAGGCATGGCTAAGGTTGAGGGCGGGGATATGATTGAGCGGTGGCGGGTAAAGGAGGAGGAGCATCGTGAGTGGGGCTAGGGTTGAGCTGCGGCATCAAGTTTAATGTTGGCTGGTGTTTGGGGCTGGGGTTGGGCGTTGATCGGCGGTGGGCGGAGGAGGAGGTGTGGTGGTGGTGCTAGGGAGGTGGTTTTGGAGGTTGAGGAGGTGGTGCTGGAGATGGGCGGGGAAGGGTATTTATGCACTTTTCCCAAAAGTGAATTTTTGGCTATTTCTAGATATAAGTGGGATGAGTACATGGGTATGAAATTTCTTGGGAGACCCAAGTGGGTGATAGGGCAGGTGTTGATTTTTTAAAATGCCCGATGGGAAGGGTGTGAATTTAAAAATTATACCCGCAATTGTTGATGGGTGGAGTGTGGGTATACAATTTTTAGGTGGGTATGTGTATGGATGTATCATAATTGGCATACGAACTACGGTGCATCATAGAATATACATAACATTCATTTTACAAGAATATAAAGCATAAGTCAAACATGAATATTCATAGACCTAAAAGATCGGAAGATCTAGAATCTCACAAAATCATCACCTAGTCATGAATACAAATAAAATCACCAAGAAATTACACTACTCCATGCGCATTGAACCCAAAAGAGTCATTGGATTCAATGCCATGTGCATGAAGTAGGAAATAATAGATGAGAAGAGATGAATTGGTCTCTTTCTCTCTCTACCTACTCTTAGATTTAGGAATTAGAAATTACAAATTATAAAGACTCCCTTAAACCCTAGTAGACCAGTGCTCTTTATATAGTAGGTCAAAATGGGTAGTCACGTTGGAGATGACCCATTTTGACCAATAGTGTTTATTGTGATATTTAACCACATACAAAATTCAACGTGCGTGCATGAGTTGTGCCTTATGCAACGATCGACATTTCTTTGCTACTTCAACACAAACCCCCAAGTTGGATTTTAAATTCAATCAATCATAAAAACTACCATGATTTATATATGTACGAGTAAATCGTACGTATATTCAAAAACGTAACTTACCATCGTGCCCACCAACAAGTTTAACTATGCTTCAAAACATTTTAAACATCAGCACTCCACCTTATCCTTGAGGTCCTCAATCTATAGTATGACCATAAGTACCTACGATCTTAAGGAGATCTGTGCCTCATAACTTGACCCAACTTAGTGGTTCATGCACTTTTGATAGATGAAGAGGAAGACAGTTGTTCTTTTAGACGAAAAGGAAAGAATGACAGAAGAAATGGAGGGTAGAATACAACGTGTAATACTTCTATTTTATTTATATTGAAACACTTGTCATTCAAAAATGATTTTTTGATTTGCATATTCCCCTTTGATAAGTTTTAAATTATTTTCCTCCATATATCTTTATTTTAATTTTTCCAACTCATCTTTCACCACTTATTTTCCTTTTAACTAAATTGTTATTTTGGTCCCTTACATAGCATCTTATACCATATTTTGGTCACTGATAGCAAAACCACGTCCTTTTAGTACCCCACAAATTTAAAATAAAATTTTTGGTCCCCAAAACCATATTCTGGTTGGTTTTCAGGTATTTTTCATCTTTTGATCCCCAAAACCGACATTATTTCCGATATGGTTAGAGGTATTTTTGTAATTTCACTGATTAAGATTTTTTTAATTAAAAATCATTTCTTTTTTTATCGCCGTCTCCTCCGCTGCTTTTAAATCCCCACGCTCTTCCGCCATCTTATGCTTTGCAACCGACGATTCTTCTTCTTCTTCCACTCCTGATCGACATCCACCGTGCTAGGTGAGATCGATGAGAGGCTGAGCTTCTACGATGGAGGACATTGGAGCAACATAGGCGCATCCACAACAAGCCTGTGGCAGAGCAAGGCGACGACGACTACGCTAGGGTTTGCAAGCCTCGCAACGGCGACACGAGGCGGAAGTGAGGCAAGGTGACGACGTTGCTTTGATTTTCCATCAGACACGTCAGATTCACTCGCGTCTATGAAGAAGACGATACGTGCATGTAAACATGCGCTAACGATGGCGATGAATTATGACAATGGCAGAAAGCAGCGGAGGAGACTGCACAATTGATTCTACACACATCGATAAAGCTGACGCTTGTCCGTCAACGTCCCCTCTTCGTCTCGGAAGATCCCTTCGCATATTGGGAGCTTCTGCGGTGGAGGACATCAGAGCTTGGTGCTTCTCCGTAGATGGCTTCTCTTTGAATCACTTCTCTTCAAATCGGACGACTCAATCTGGGCATGTGAAACCCCCTCTCTCCCTCGCCTCCACCCATCCCAACCCATCCCCACTCACCAACTTTGTTTACCTTCACTGACTCTATTCTTCACCGGAGCAGAACGACGATAAAAAATTAAAAGGTAGGGAGAATTTTTATTTTTGATGTTTTTTAATCAGTGAAATTACGAAAAACCCCTAACCATATCGGAAATAATGTCGGTTTACCTGAAAACCACCAGGAATATGGTTTTGGGGACCAAAATTTTAATTTTGAATTTGTGGAGTACTAAAAAAATGTGGTTTTGCTCTCGGACACCAAAAGATGGTATAAGATCCTATGCAAGAGACCAAACAAATAATTTAGTCTTTTCATTTTAGAAAACTTGTTTCATTTTGTCTGTGGGCAAATAAAAAAGAGACTGGAGGAAGTATAATGAATGCATTAATTTGCGTAAGTATCAACTATATGCCCTATGTTTTACAATAAATTAATATCAACATGTTGAAATATATGAATTTATAATTTATGCAACACAATTGAATTGATGAGGCGAACGGGGTTTGATTGATGTAGTCAAATGCATGCAATTTAGAATACATTCGTTAGCACTCAAATTTCTAAATAAATAGTAGAAAAATATATAATTATTTTTATAGAATGGACTATTAAAGGGGGATTTTAAAGGGGAACTTGATGCTAATGTAGTGCCTAATTGTCCTTTTATATTTCCCTAAATTAATGGGGATGATGAGATACTGGGAGGAGTGAGAGACCCCAAAAAGGGGAAAAGCGTACGACCCTGACTTTCTTATTTTCTTCTTTTCTACCACCGTCAAATTCTTTTCTTGGTTATTATTGTGGTCTTCCTTCTTATTCCACCATTTTCAATCGTAAAATAACAAAACTCACCCTTTTAATTTTTTAAAAATAATACTTCCTCTTTTTTCAAAGTCAATATTTTTCAACTTTAACCTTTAAATGTTCTATCAATTACATAACTGCGACATCGGTTGTCCATTGCATCACATGTCGTTGAAAATGACATATAATACAATTTTTACATTCCTTTTTAAACAACATATGCAACGTCGTATGCTATTCGGTAAGATTATTTACATCATTTTTAATCTTTTACGTTGGTTAATATAATTACCGAGGTAAATACATATTATTTACCTCAGTTATTTTTAACCGAGGTAAAAATTATTTTTTACTTCAAAAACAAAATTAATAGAGGTAAAAGAATTTTTTTACTTCGGTTATTTGAATAAGTAAAAAAATCTAGGTAAAATGGGCGAAGTAATAGGTCATTTTTCTTGTAGTGAGGGTAAAAGTGTTATTCCATAAATATCAAGTAGAGTCTACGGTGTGATATCGGTAACATGTAGTTAATTCAATTAACTATGTATTGTAGGTTGATTTTAATGGACATGGCAATTTCGCACCATTTATGCAAAAATTTATCCAACATATAATTGTTCATGCACAGTTTAATTACGATTTTTGCACAACTTATGTACAATATTTGCACTAAAATTTGTACATTTTTGTGGGAAATGTTGGTTCTCGTGTTCAAATATTGAAATGATTATGAAATTTTGACTCCAACTTTGAAAATTTTAAATTTTGTATTGTATCTTTAATATTATCAATAAAAACTATTAATAAGTCACACACATATATTTAAGGTGTATGTATTTATATTTAATCTGTGAACATGATTATTATAACAATGTATAAAGTCCATTTAACATTTTCTTAATAAGAAAAGAAGTAGATTTAATTAATATTTTATGAGACGCTTAGGTTTTACTTTTGAGATTTAGCTATATATGCCAGTTGGAAAATTAATTAAAGTTTTATTCCCACAAGTATATTATAAATTCCATGTTTTGGATATTTTTCGTATTAAATATAAATTTAATCATTTCTCACAAATCATTTCTGGTAGTAATTTACATTCACCTCGGACTATCATTTGTATAATCTTATGTGCAACACATGTGCGTCTTTATTGGTTGTCCCAACTCGAATATAATTTAGGTCAAAATACGAGTTTGACTTTCCAATCTTTCTGCTATTACAAATAGCTTGGAATATAATAAGTATTGTGTTTAATTAATTTTCCTTTCTTCTATTATTACTGTTTTTTGTAAATGAACCGGTGTTGGAAAATTATGGTGATCTACCTACCGTTTTAAAACGCATAATTAAGCCCATGCACAACCAAGTGTCGCTTCCCGTGCAACCGAAAGCTCCAATTTACAACCACTAGGAGGCATTGCATGGAGTGCTAGTGGTGGTGGGAATCGGCCTACAACCATCGATACGGTTTGTAACCCTAAATATTCTCCCTAATTTTCGCTATTGTCACCTCAGATAAGACTACGAGAGATGGGATTCCCCAAAAATTACTGTTTCCCTAAATGTCCTATTGAGACTTTTTCGCTCATCGTCACCAGGTAGAGTAACTATAATCTGGTGATTATTTTATATAGATTTTAAAATTTTATATCATATTATATATATATGTTAACAATTACATATATTTATGATTTATTGGCTGATGGTGCTATATGAGTCTTGGATATGATGTGTTATATAATAAATAGATATATATTTAATAAAGTTTAATCATTCAAACTTTGGTTTTTTTAAATGTATATATTTTGGATTTAATGACATGTGAGTACTTAATTTTAGTAGGTGGGACTTTAAATATATATATATATATAACCTTTATGCAAACTAATCTTAACCAAGAGTCCACATTGGTTTTTTCATATGCATTAGTGGAAATTAATGCCATCAATAGTGTTTATTGTGGTATTTAACCACATACAAAATTCATCGTGCGTGCATGCCTTGTGCGACGATCAGCATTTCTTTGCTACTTTAACACATACCCCCAACTTGGAATTTTAATTCAATAAATTATAAAAACTACCATGGTTTATATATGTACGAGTAAATCATACATATATTAAAAAGAGTGTCTTTTGAAAGACGGTCTTTCTATAACTTATGGAAAGACCAACGTTTAAATCGCAAATTAGAAGAAATCAATATAAAAATTTTGGGTTGCATGAATCTGGTCATTAAGTTACAACGACTACAAGTTGCATAATAAAATTTTAATATTGCAACTAAAACCTTTTCCCTTTCTATAATTCTAATTCAACCACCTATTTCCATATGCTTGTGGAAAAACGGTATTTCCCAAAATTTTGCCTTTTAAAAATGGTAATTGAAAAAGTGACTTACTTTCGTGCCCACTAACAAGTTTAACTGCAACTTCAAAACATTTTAAAGTTCAGAACTCAAACTTATCCTTGAGGTCCTCAATCTATAGTACGATCATATGTACCTTCGAGCTTATTGAGATCCATGCTCCATAACTTGACCCAACTCATTGGATCACACATTTTTGATAGATGAAGAGGAAGACATGATCGGAAAGTTGTTCTCTCAGATAAAAAAGAAAGAAAGAGAGAAGAAATGGAAAGTATAAGGCAAAGTGTAATCCTTCCATTTTATTTATAGACACACTTGTCATTCAAGATTGCATATTCCCTTGTGATAATTTTTAATTTATTTTCATCCACTTATTTTTATTTTTCCAATTCAACTTTCACCACTTATTTTCCTTATTAGAAAATGTATATCATTTTGTATGTGGAGAACTAAAAAAAACTATATGAAGCATAATGCATCCATTGATTTGTGTCCGTATCTACTATGTGCTCTATTTTTTTAACAGTAAATTAGTATCAACATGTTGAAATATATGAATTTATACTTAATGCGAAAGAATTGAATCAATGAAGGTGACAGGGTTCAAGTGACGTGGGAGAATGCATGCCATTTAGAATACATTCGATAGGCCTATCTTTCTAGATAAATAGTAGAAAATAATATATAATTGTTTTCATAGAGTGGACTGTTGGACAAAAAATAATTATAATTAATTAAGAAATCTAAATATTTATTTTACCAAAACTACTTAGGATGTAACATAAACAAAATTGTTTAAGAAAATTTAAAACTACTCCCTAATATAACACATTTTCCTAATCTTACAGTTGCTAACTTCATCTCCCAGCCAATTTTTTTCCGAACATACTTCAGAATCATCTTCCAAATCAAGTTATCGATACTCTCAGTATGAATCACAAAATATTTCCAGATTATGAAGATGAATTGATTTTGAAACCTTATTCAAATGAAAATTTTCTCTCTTAAATCTGCATATGGAATTTTTAGGCCAAAAAGATACACCGTACAGTCCTTCAATCATCTTTGGTCCAAGCTTATTCCAAAAATAATAATAATGAATTGAAGACTATTAAACATGATTATCCCTTTCCTGATGTGCTTGAATATTTCACATTAATCTACCTTCAATATGTTGTTTCTGCAAACAAGAATTGAGAGTATTCATCACTCTTTTAACAACTGTACTGCTATAAAAGGAATATGGACATAATTTTTGACATAGCTACCCATTGTTTTGAATACTCAAGGGACAGATTATATGTAAAATTGGTTTCTTCTGAATTTAATGATCTCATCAAAATCATACCATGTTTGTGTATCTTGTTCCTTTGTTGTGCTAGAAATAACTATTTTTTCGACCAAATAAACCTAATGCTAATATTATATTCAGGAAAATCATGTTTCAATTGAACGACATATTCATTCGATTTGGCATCAAATGTTTGTGGAATTTGAGATTAGGATTACCCATATTGTTAATATATAAGTCTAATAAAAATGTTGATAAAAAAATAGTTCATTGGAAGGCTCTTGCACACTTTAAAATGAATTCAGATGGTTCAGTGCTCAAGAATGGAAATGCGGGAATAAGTTTTATCATCAAAGATCGTAATGGGAAGCTAGTACTATCGGCTGTAAAAAAAATCCCTTCATGTAACAATATTTAAGCAGAGGTGAAAGCGCTCCAATACGATGTGAATGTGATTCAGAACTGTTGGTGAAGATAGTGAGAAAAGATTTCAAAATCCCATGGCAATGTATCAATGATATTCATCAAGTCTGGGAGCTTCTTCATCAAATGGACTGGAATATTTTGCACATCTATAGAGAGGCCAACAGTGTTGCTAATGCATTGGCGAGGATTGCAAGTTCCGAAAAGGTAAACTATTTCTTTGTTCTTGCACATTTCATGTACGATTTTTGCACAAGTTACACACAATATTTGCACAGTTTGTATACAAAATTTTGTGCATTTTTTGGGAAATGTTGGTTCACGTGTTAAAAATTAAAATAATTATGAAATTTTGACTTAAACTTTGAAAATTTTAAAATTTGCATTGTATCTTTAGTGCTATTAATATAAACTATTAATAAGTCATAAGTATATTTAAGGTGCATGTATTTACATTTAAGCGGAGAACGTGATTTTGATAACCATGTATAAAGTCCATTTAAAATTTTTAAATAAAAATAGAAGTAGATTTAATTAATATTTAATGAGACTCTTAGGTTTTATTTTTGAAATTTAGCTATACATGTTAGTTGGCAAAAATTATTAGAGTTTTTCCCACTAATACACTATAAATTCCATGTTTCAGGTATAAATTTTAAATTTAATCATTTCTCACAAATCATTTTCGGTGGTAGACTACATTCACCTTGGACTATCATGTGCATAATCTTATTTACAACACAGGTATGTTTTTATTGGTTGTCCCAACTCAAACAAAATTTAGGTCAAAATATGATTTTGACTTTTCAATATTTATGCTATTACAAATAACTCAAAATATGATAAGTATTGTGTTTAATTAATTTTCCTTTCTTCTAATATGTGTTAATAGAGTTTCATGCATGGTTTGTTGCAGATGAACCAGTGTTGGAAAACTATGATGTTTTACCTGTCGCTGCAAAAGGTGTAACTCCACCCATGCACAACCAAGTTCCGCTTCCAGTACAACTACATTCTCCAATTTACAACCACGGGGAGGCACTGCATGGAATGCGGGTGGTGGTGGGGTCCAACCTACCACTACCGATACAGTTTGTCACCCCACCTAAAGTCTCTAGTTTCCGCTGATATCACTTCAAATAAAACTACGAGAGATGGGATTTCCCCAAAATTACTGTTTTCATGACATGTCCTAATGGGACTTTTTTCACTCCTCATCACCAAGTAAAGTAAATATAATCAGATGATTATTTCAAATACATTGTAAAATTTTATGCTATATTATATATAGGTATGCATATTAACATTTAGGGTAAAATGCATTCATACCCCCTAGTTTCTTGGTTAGTGCACATATACCCCCAATTTTTCAAAAGTGCACATATACCCCTGGATTAGCTGTGACTTAAAAACTCATACCCCTTCTGCTTGAGTTCAACGTTGACCTATAATTTTTTGATGTCAGCTAATATTGAAATTACCAAAATAACCTCCACTTCAATTTTTGAAAATCTAAGGACAATTTTACCCTCCACTGAAGTGGGGCCTACTCTTCATCAACATCGATATAAAAATGCATTGTCAAAATTTTGATTTTAAAAACAGTGCAATCTGGACTATGATTCGAAGCTCTTCATCCACGATTTGGTCGGGTGAGATTTAGTTCCTGTTTCCAACCCTAATTCTAGTGGATTTCCCTTATATGTGTTGGATTACTCGAATGGGTTCAAGTTATGAGGCAAAATCTGTAATTGATTTTTAATTTTGGTTTTTTTATAAGGGGCAAAATAATCATTTCCTTTGGGTCCGATAATGAACAAAGTTGACCAATTTTTCAGATGTCACCAGGGGTACAAATTCACTTTCAAAAAACTAGAGGGTGTATGTGCACAAAACAAGGAATTGAGAGGCATAATTGCACATTTTTCTAACAGTTACATATATTTATGTTTTGATGGTTGATAATGCTATTTGAGTCCTGTATATGATGTGCTATATAATAAATAAATATATACTTACTTAATAAGGTTTATATCATTCACACTTTGGTCCTTTTTAAACGTATATATATTTTTGATTTAATGATACATGGGAAACTAATTTTAATTACTGAGATTTTAAATACAATTTTTTATTTTGAAGGAAAATTTACAATTAATATTAGTGAGTTGGATTCTTAATGAATTCTCTCTCTCTCTTTCTCTCTCCCCCTCTCTGTATATATAAAATTTATGCAAACTTAATATGAACCAAGAGTCCACATAAGTTTTTGTGTATGCATTAGTAGAAATTAAGGCCATCAATAGTGTTTATTGTGGTATTTAACCAAATAAAAATTTATCGTGCGTGTATGAGTTGTGCCTTGTGCGACGGTCGGCGTTTGGTACTTCAACACAAACACCAAAATTGGAATATTAATTCAATCAATTATAAAATCTACCATGATTTATTTATGTACGAGTAAATCGAACATATATTAAAAATGTTAATTTAAAAAGTGACTTACCATCGTGCCCACCAACAAGGTTAATGGCGACTTCAAAACGTTGTAAATATCAGAACTCCTCCCTATCCTTGAGGTCCTTAGTTTGTTGTACAACCATATGTACCTTCGAGCTTATGGATATTTGTGCTCCATAACTTGACTTAACTCAGTGGATTACACACTTTTGATTGATGAAGAGGAAGTCATGATCGAAAAGTTGTTCTTTCAGATGAAAAGGAAAGAAAGAGAGAAGAAATGGAGAGTAGAAGACGAAGTCAAATAATTACGTTTTATTTATATTGACATACTTGCCGTTCAAGAATGATTTTTATTTGCATATTCCCTTGTGATACATTATAAATTATTTTTCTACACTTATTTTTATTTTTCCGACTCAACTTTCACCACTTATTTTCCTTAGAAAATTTGTGTCATTTTGTATGTGGACAACTAAAAAAGACTAGAGGAAGAATAATGCATGCATTAATTTTCTGTTATATCGACTGTGTGCTCTATTTTTTTTACAGTAAATTAGTATTAACATGTTGAAATATGTGAATTTATAATTAATGCGATAAAATTGAATCAATGAAGCGGACAGGGTTCGAATGGCATAAACGAATGCATGCCATTTAGAATAAATTTGCTAGCCCTAGCTTTTCAAATAAATAGTAGAAAATATATAATGGACTATTAGACACAAAATAATTATAATCAATTGAGAAAATATGAATATTGATTTTACCAAAACTAGCCAGGATGTAATATAAATAAAACCGTTTAAGAAAATTTAAAAATACTCCTTAATCTAACACCTTTTCAGTATTCTAAAGAGTATATGTGTAATTCCATAAATAAAAGTTAGAGTCTAAGGCCTGCTATCAGTGACATGTAGTTAATCCAATTACTTATGTAGTGTAGGTTGATTTATATGGACATGGCAATTTCGCAGCATTTATGCAAAATTTCACCAACATATAATTTTTCTTGCACATTTAATGTATGATTTTCCACAATTAATGTACAATATTTACAAAGTTTGTGTACAAATATTTGTGCATTTTTTGGGAAAATGTTGGTTCACGTGTTAAAATATTAAAATAATTATGAAATTTTGACTTAAACTTTGAAAATTTTAAATTTTGTATCTTTAGTACCATTAATATAAACTATTAATAAGTTATATGTATATTTAAGGTGTATGTATTTACATTTAAGTTTGGAACATGATTACTATAACAATGTATAAAGTCCATTTAACATTTTCTTAGTAAAAGTAGATTTCATTAATCTTGAATGAGATGCTTATGTTTTACTTTTGAGATTTAGCTATATATGTCGGTTGGCAAAAATATTTAGTGTTTTTCCAGAAAATATACTATAAATTCTATGTTTTGAGTATTTTTTTGTATTAATCATAATTTAAATCATTTCTCATAAATCATTTCTGGTAGTAGTCTACATTCACCTTGGACTATCATGTGCATAATCTTATTTACAACACGTGTGCGTCTTTATTGATTGTTCCAACTCGAATATAATTTACGTTAAAATATGAGTTTGACTTTCCAATATTTATGCTATTACAAATAGCTCGGATTATGATAAGTATTGTGTTTAATTAATTGTCCTTTCTTATACTTTTTGTTAATTGAGTTGCATGTATTGTTTGTTGCAGATGGACTGGTGTTGGAAAACTATGGTGCTTTACCTGCCGCTGCAAAAGGCGTAATTTCGTCTATGCACAACCACGTGCCGCTACACGTGAAACCGCATGCTCCAATTTACAACCACTCGGAGGCGCTGCTTAGACTGCCGATGGTGGTGGTGACCAGCCTACAACTACTGATACAGTTTTTAACCCTACCTAATACCTCTAGTTTCCGCTATTATCACATAAGATAAGACTACGAGAGATGGGATTCCCTCAAAATTACTGTTTTCCTGTCATGTCCTAATGAGAATTTTTCTCTCCTTGTCACCAGGTAGAGTAACTATAATCCGGTGATTATTTCATACCCATTGAAAATTTTTATGTCATAATATATATATATATATATATATATTAAGAGTTAAATATATTTATATTTCGAGGGTTGATGGTGCTATATGAGTCTTGTATATGATGTGCTATATAATAAACTGATATATACTTAATATGTTTATATCATTCAAACTTTGGTCCTTTTTGAACGTATATATAGTTTGGATTTAATGACATGTGAGAACCTAATTTTAGTTACTGAGATTTTAAATATATTATTTATTTATTTATATTGTGAAGACAAATTTATGTTTAATATTAGTAAGTTGGATTTTTAATGAATTCCCCTATATATAATTTATGCAAACTTAATATTAACCAAGAGTGCACACACACACACACATATATATATATATGAATTAGTGGAAATTAAGGCCATCAATATTTTTTATTGTGGTATTTAACCACATACAAAATTCATCGTACGTGCATGAGTTTTGCCTTGTGCGATGATCGGCGTTTGCTATTTCAACACAAACCCCAAAATTAGAATTTTAATTCCATCAATTATAAAAATTATCATGATTTATATATGTACGAGTAAATCGTATGTATATTAAAAGTGATAATTTAAAATATGACTTAGCATCGTGCCAACTAACAAGTTTAATGACGACTTCAAAACGTTGTAAGGATCAGAACTCCACCTTATCATTGACGTCCTCAATATGTTCTACATCCATATGTACCTTCAAGCTAATGGAGATCTTGCTCCATAACTTGACCCAACTATGTGGATTGCGCCCTTTTGATAGATGAAGAGAAAGACATGATCGAAAATTGTTCTTTCAGATAAAAAGGAAACAAAGAGAGAAAAAATGGAGAGTAGAAGGCGAGGTGTAACACTTCTTTTTCATTTATATTGACACACTTGTCGTTCAAGAATGATTTTTTATTTGCATAATCCCTTGTGATAAATTTTAAATAGGTTCCCTTTACTTATTTTAATTTTAATTTTTCCAACTCAACTTTCACCACTTATTTCCCTTTTTTAAAAAATTGTGTCATTTTGTACGTGGACAACTAAAAATAGACTAGAGGAAGTATAATGCATGCATTAATTTGCGTCCGTATCAACTATGCTCTACATTTTACAGTAAATTAGTATCAACATGTTGAAATATATGAATTTATAAGTAATGCGACATAATTGAATCGATGAAGTGGAAGGGATTCAAATGACGTAGGTGAATCCATGCAATTTAGAATACATTCGATAGCCCTACCTTTCTAAATAAATAGTAAAAAATATATAATTATTTTTTCATAGAATGGACTGTTGGACATCAAATAATTATAATTAATTGAGAAAATCTAAAATATTGATTTTAACAAAAAATACTTAGAATGTAATATAAACAAAATTGTTTAAGCAAATTTAAAACTACTCCGTAATCTAACACCTTTTCTTTATAGCAAAGGTAAAAGTATAATTCCATAAATATCAGATGGAGTCTAAGGCCTGATATCTGTAACATGTAGTTAATTCAATTACTTGTGTAATGTTGGTTGATTTAAATGGACATGAAAATTTTGCACCATCTATACACAATTTCAACATATAATCGTTCATGCACATTTTTGTACGATTTTTGCATTATATATGTACAATATTTGCACAGTTTTTGTACGAATTTTTGGGGAAATGCTGGTTCCTGTGTTAAAAAATTAAAATAATTTTGAAATTTTGACTTAAACTTTGAAACTTTTACGTTTTGTATTGTATCTTTTATATTATTAATATAAAAAATGAATAAGCCATACATATATTTAAGGTGTATGTATTCACATTTAAGTTGAGAACATGATTACTATAACAATGTATAAAATCCATTTATCATTTTCTTAGTAAAAATAGAAGTATATTTAATTAATATTGAATGAGACGCTTAGGTTATACTTTTGAAATTTAGCTATATATGTCAATTGGAAAAAATAATTAGAGTTTTCCCCTAAAAATATACTATAAATTCCATGTTTTGGGTATTTTTCGTATTAATTATAAATTTAATCATTTCTCACAAATAATTTCCATTAGTAGTCTACATTCACCTCGGACTATCACGTGCATAATCTTATTCACAACACATGTGCGTCTTTATTGGTCGTCCAAATCTAATATACTTTAGCTTAAAATATGAGTTTTAATTTCGAATCTCACTGCTATTACCAATAGCTCGGAATATGATAAGTATTATGTTTAATTTATTTTCCTTTTTCTACTATGTGTTAATTGAGTTACATGCATTGTTTGTTGTAGATGCACCGGTGGTGGAAAACTATGGTGCTCTACCTGCCACTACAAAAGGCGTAACACTGCCCATGCACAACCAAGTGCCGCTTTTCGTGTAACGCATGCTCCAGTTTACAACTACTCGAAAGCGCTGAATGGATTTTGGGTGGGGACCGCCTACCACTATCGATACAACCCTAACTAATCTCCCTAGTTTGCGCTACTATCACCTCAGATAAGACTCTAAAAGATGGGATTCCCTCAAAATTACTGTTTTCCTGACATGTCCTATTGGGACTTTTTCGCTCTTGGTCACGACATAGAGTAACTATATTCTGGTGATTATTTCAAATAAATTGTAAAATTTTATGTCATATATATATATATCTATTTATATTTATATATATTTATTAACAATTACACGCATATATGTTTTGATGGCTGATGGTGCTATATGAATCTTGGATATGATGTGCTAGATAATAAATAAATATACAGTTACTTGATAAGATTTATATCATTAAAACTTTGGTCATAAACACACACACACACATATATATATATATATTTATTTATTTGATGACATGTGAGCACCTAATTTTAGTAACTGAGTTTTTAAATGCATTTTTTTAATTTTTTTTGTTATTATGAAGAAAATTTATATTTAATATTAGTGAGTTGGATTCTTAATGAATTTCCCTTTATATATTAAATTTATGCAACCTTTATCTTAACCAAGTGATGGAGATCAAGGGACGACTACCACCATAAATGAAGACATTCCACGTCTAGATCAAACATTCAAGGGTTATGT
>JAULKM010000002.1:3858892-3870152 GCA_032355605.1 Rubia tinctorum
CTTCCTGGTCAGACAATATTTGTTCCTAGTGGGTGGTGGCATTGTGTGCTAAACTTGGAAACCACTGTTGCTGTCACTCAGAATTTTGTCAATTCCAGGAACTTTGAGTTTGTCTGCCTAGATATGGCTCCTGGCTACCGACACAAAGGTGTATGCCGTGCTGGAGTTCTTGCTATTGATGAAGACAGTCTTGAGGATTCTGAAAAGGAAACATGTACTGAGAATGGTATTAGTCACTTAGACTCAAGGAGGAAAGAAAAGAGAATCAGAGTGCATGATCCCTCGGAGAACGTAGATTATGAAAAAATTACTAAAAGTAACTCTGACAACAATAATCAAGAATTTGTGGAATTCTCTTATGATATTAAGTTCTTATCAAGGTTTTTGGAAAAAGAGAGGGACCACTATAATTCTGAATGGAGTTCAAGTAATGTAATTGGGCAAAGGAACATGAGAGGCTGGTTATATAAGCTTTGGGTAGGGAGACCACAACTTAGAGATCTACTGTGGAAGGTATGTGTTTCCTTTAATTTCTTCTTGATTTGCAATGAAATTTGGGACCCGTGAAACAGTATTATCCACGAGCATGAAGTTGATTTAGCAACTTTCACTTCAGATTTTTTATTTATAAATAATATGTGGAGCTTGAAGTTCCTATTGTGATATGAATAGCATCCAGGATTATTACTTGTCAAATTTAACCAGTTCTGCTGAGGAATTTATCCTTCATCATTAACTAACTTATACTTACATTTAGTTGTTGGTCTCAGACTATTCAGTTCATATTATTCATATTTATCTACAAGCCTTTACTTATAATTCTTATGATCTGTACATGTTCTGATGGGTGTGGTACTTATTCCACGCCTTTTTCATTATGCCTTCATCCATAATTGTATTACGCGTCTTGAGACATAACTCTTTGTCCTTATACCTTATCATCCTTCACTTTTAAAATTTTTCAGGGAGCTTGTCTTGCATTAAATGCTGATAGGTTGTATAAATGTGTTACGGAAATTTGTTCATTCCTTAATTTCCCAGTACCTACTGATGAAGAAAAGCTTCCTGTTGGCACTGGTAGCAACCCTGTAAGTTGCCTTTCAATGATTAGAACTGTCAGTTTTGTATATTTCTTACTGTAAATATTTTCATACTTAGTCTCGTGCTTTCTTCATCGTCTATAAGTATATTTGAGCAATGAATTAAGCATGTATAAGCTGTAGATAAACTGATTACCAGAAGGATACTCTTTCTCTAGTTGAACTGAAGTGATGGTTTTTTAATATAGTTTTTTTTTCTGTACCTGAAGGTCTAGATTTTGTTTTTGAGAAACATGTGGTAATTATCAACTAACTCATTGTTAACCCTGTACAGGTTTATTTTCTGGCCGACAGGGTGGTAAAATTGTTTATTGAAGATGGGCTGGAAGCTTCACTTTATGCTTTAGGCACTGAGGTATAATGCCAACTTCTTGATTTTATTACTTTGTAATACGTCTATATTCTTAGCCCATGTCTTTGTTCTTGGCAGCTCCAGTTTTATAACCTGCTACACCAAACTAACTCCCCCTTGAAGGATCATGTTCCTACTGTTCTTGCCAGTGGACTGATCTTTCTCAAAGAAGGATCATATAAAATAATCCCTTGGGATGGGAAAGGGTTCCCTGAGCTGCTTGAGAACTTTATAACTGTTCCTGAACACCCGAGGGAAGTTGATTATCCATTTGGAATTTGGAACAGAAAACAATTTGAATTTCACAAAGCTGGGGATTCCTTGCCTAGATCAGTAAATGCTGGGGGATCCTGGAATGTGTGGCCCTATATCATAATGGAAAGATGCAGAGGGAAGATCTTTGCTGACCTGTGAGTGACTGGCTGCTACAATTCAACTTTTCATTGGTTGCAACTCATCTTATCTGCAACCAGACTTATTTCTGAAGTCCCTAGTTTTGAATGTGTTTAGCTTTGATTTTCAGAAGAGACAGCTTGTTGTCCGATTACACACTGAAATTGGCTACATTTCTGGGAGAGCAGCTGCACTACCTTCATCTGCTGCCCCGCCCACCTTTTAATGGTTCAAACTCACTGGTTAGCAAACAGAGAAAAGATCTTCCTCTAGACAATGCAATTGTGGATGATGTTGCAGTGAAGACTGGGTTTCCTCCAGAACTAAGTATGTATATCAGGATTATGAACAAAAAGAAGGAAGACATTGCTAGCCGGTTAGCGAAATGGTATGCCATCTTATAGATCTGCTGATATTGCTATCTGACTGTCTGAAATCCTAGTTTACCACATCTGTGTCACTACTAGACAACTTACTCGACCATGGTTTTGTGGAATCTTCAAATCTGGCTGATATAATAAATGTGAGATAAATATACAAGATATATTAGTACCATGCCTATTTTCATATCTCTTTCATGCTTTACTGCATATGCTTCAATGGTTATGTTTTGGTGCTACTCCTTGAATGGCTTTTCCTTCATTTAGTTATAGTGTTATAATTATTTTCTAACAAATAAAAATTTACACCTGTTTGCTTCATACACAGGGGTAATGAAGTTCCTAGTACACTTCTTGAAAGAGTCGGTGACTATCTTCCAGATGACTTTGAAAAGTTTTTTGATACTTTTGAGGTGAATAATTGATTTTTCATTCTCTGGGATTTTCCTTTCCCAATTATTGGCTATTCCAGTTATATTCATCATTTTGCCTTTCTAGGACGAGGCTAGCATGGCCAACCCTTACACCTGGGTACACTCTGATGTAATGGATGACAATGTCCTCATGAAACCAAGTCACTGGAGTTCCTGTGTTGGACAAAATGGTTCTGATTTAAGTCAATTGGATAATGGATGCGCCCATGGTCTTGCCAAGACCGACATTTGCAATGTCTGGCATCCTTGTCACATCATTGACTTCAGTGATCTTTCAGTAGGTGAGTGATTGCACATTCCTGTTCGGAACTGTGAAGTAGATTTCCATACTATATTATATGTTTGTCAGGTCTTGTATATTTTCTTTTATGAGCCAATACTAATTGATTTTAATTACTTTGGGATACAAGCCTGTTAAATCATTTCTGAATATAGATGTTCTTGCGTTAATACTATTGTCCATACTTGTGACTGCAAGAGGAAAGAGAGGATATAATTCAAATTGATCAGATATCGAAAAATGGTCATCAGAAGTTTAATGAATGTGGGCTGTAGTTACCATTGATATTCAACTTTCATCAGTACATTAGAAGTAATTGGACAAATTGTGATTTGTTTTTACATTGTTTATGTCAGGGCACCCAATTTGTGACCTGATACCAGTATATCTAGACATCTTTAGAGGAGACTCTGATCTCTTGAAGCAGTTTTTGAGAGGCTATAAACTTCCCATAGTTGGGAGAAGATCAGCAGAGAGGGGTCAGTTTGGAAAAGCCTCATATCTGACAATGTAAGTTCAGATATGCATATATTGACTTTTCATCACAATATTATATAGTATGATGCTTGTCCCAAAATGAATGCTAAAGGTGTTGGTGACAATCATCTTCTTCTGTAGATATGCTGCAACAGAAAGAACATATACATTCTTTACTTCAATTCATTAAAAATCCCATTTTTCACTTCACTCGATAATCTTCAGCATAATATTGTCACAATAATCCATTTTGTTCTTTATTTGAATACTGAAAAGATAAAACCATTTAGATTTTGTTTTGGTACATATAGGATGAGGATTCAGGAATCTGTTTTCAGGGTTACAGCAGTTTGTTGTACTAATTTTTTTGAAGTAAAAATAAAGTTTGTTGTACTATTTAGCATGACTGAGACTCGTTAAAATGTTTGAACTTGAAACCAGGTGCTTATGTATTCTGCACGACGACAACGTCTTGGGTGCTATTTTCAGTCTATGGAAAGAACTTAAGATGGCGAAAACTTGGGAGGAAGTTGAGGAGAAAGTGTGGGGCGATCTGAACGATTATGAAGGTTTTTGCTGATCGCTTTGTTCAGAATATTTATTTTTTCTTGAATAATCAATATGAACTGTTATTCTGTCATACAAAAGTCACCGGTTGCACACATTACGTTGGATGATTCTTTGTTCCTGATTGATTCTTAGTCTCCCGGGCTTTACCAGTTTATTTTATTTGTAGCCTGAACAGCTACTTAAATTCTCAACAGAAAAAAATTGTTGTCTGTATTGTACAGAGTGTCCAATATGAAATCTGATGAAGGTGAATAACATCAAATGTAATATTTTTTGGATAAACAAGAGCAGAATCACAGTGCATTGTCTAAGCCTCAGAGTAAAGGCCTTATTTTATACGCAAGTAATTTAGAGAATATGATTGGCCTATCTAGGCGCAGAAATTTTTTTCCGTGGGGAAAGTAGAATGTGGGGGTGAGAGCCCAATGAGTTTTTTACAACCCATAAATATAAGATAACGTTTTGGAAAAGACCGTCTTTCCATAAAATTATGGAAATGCGAATTTTAATTAGAATAATAAAAGATAAAAAAAATCTTAGTTGAAATATTAAAAATTTAGTATGCAACTTGTAGTAGTTATAAAGTTTATAACCTGATTTATGCAACTCGAAAATTTTATATTCATTTCTTCTAATTTGAACTTTAAAATTTGGTCTTTGCATTCTTTACATAAAAATCGCTTTTCAAGAGACATACTCGTGAAATGAGAAAAGAAAAGGTAAAAGAAAATAAAAACAAAAAATGCTATTAACTTCCCAATACATGTACACAGGTCAATATACTATTGATCTCTCACCCCCACTTACTACTTTTCCCCACATAAATTTTTTCTTGTTTAGGCAGGTAGTGAATTACCGTCCTTCATTTTGTAAACTTCTATTAAATAGTATATTTTGTGTATCTATTATGGGAATTTATTTATAAGTATTTCATCAACTTGCCCAAACACAAGTCTAGCGGTTCAGCAAATCCAAATGACCTAATTCCGTTTAGGTTAAGATCTTCCCACCGGCCGTCATCCATCGGAAAATCAAACCAATCCGACAAACGAGATGGAGAACGAATTCGATGCGTAATCTAACTATTAACTAGACGGGTCAATTAATCCCAATAACTATTGAGATTCATTAAATACATGATGATGGGATGAAATTTTTCCCTTATTTTCTAGTTTGGGATTATGATCAATGAGTCTTATATATTGGGTTATAAGGAGAAATATGATTGGAATCTCAATCTTCCCATATAACCATTTAAAATTGGGTAATTATGTGTACCCAATTAATACCCGATTAATTTCCGTCTTTTGATGAAAATATTATTTAGGCAATTAGACTTCACTCAAGCATGAATATTTTTTTTACTCTTTTATGACTATATTTATGGTTATATTTTTCAAATTTCATCAGATTACTAACTACGACCGTAAACGAGTTGTTCAAGTTCAGCTCGTTTAAAATATTTCGAACTCGATTCAAATCGATTGAACCTATAAAATCATGATTCACCTCTTGTTTGAGTGAAATTAATTTAGTTCGAGTTCGAAATCGAGCCATGAATAAATATATTATATTTTATTATTTACATCATATTATATTATATTTAATAATATATAGTATGTTGGCTCTGTAAACTCGACAAGATTAACGAACAATACTAGTTGGATTTGACCTCGATCTTGAATATTGTACGTGCTCAAATATTGTACAAGCTCGAACTCGAATACCGTCCATGCTCGATCAAATTGGAATTCAAGTCGAGATTTGACCAAACTGCTCGCAAACAGTTTGCTTAATTTACATCAGAACTGTTCAGAAACATCTAATACGGAAGGTGGAGAACCGTTTGCCGAGGGAATGGATGGTGCACACGTCTCATCAAAACGAGCATGTCGAGTGACATATATTCTGACAGTAGTGCGATCAAGACACCGAAAACTTTTATGCTGCGAGTTGTAGTCAATAAAAACACACGTAATACTGCGAGGACACAGCTTATGGACAAAAAATGGGCGAACAAACGGGAAGACCCGGCAACCAAAGGCATGAAAATTGGTATATATGGGTACCCGACCATTAAGAACCTCATATGGTGATCGTCCTCCAAGAAACCGATTGATGCTATAAGCGGCTGCAGCAAAGGCATCAGGCCAGTGGGAGAGAGAGACATGAGAGTGATACAACATAGACAAACCCATCTCAGTAATGTGGTGGTGCTTGCGCTCAGCCTGACCATTCTGCTCCAGAGTATATGGGCAAGAAATTTGATGATGAATTTCCTTTGTCTGAAAGTGAGAGCGTAAGCGAATATTTACGAACTCAGTCCCACCATCACTCTGAAACACCTTAATGGTGGACGATAACTGGTCCTCCACAAAAGCCTCAAATTAGCGATAAACATCCCAGAAATCAGATTTGCGGCGTATTGGTAGGGTTATTACAACCAAGGGGAGCACTATCTTCCTGGTGAAGCCAGATAGCGGCGAGGTGGTTCGCCTTAGGCTATCACGCCCTAGACCTAGCTGGTCAAAGCAGTTAGCAAACATCACCTCCACCCCGTTCCCATCATCTACGAAAACCCTCTTGACATAGCAATCTCCAATCGTTGCATGGATAACCATCGGGTCCATATGGGGTGTTTGACTGGGTACCAGGTAAATTTCCAAGAAGGTTATGGCTTTCTCGGGTTGAAATCGTTTCTGGCGGGGTTCTTCAGGAGGGATATATTTGGTTTGCTCCTTAATGATGGCATTCGGAGATTGGTCATTCAACACCCCATTGATGAAGCTAATTACCCAGTTGCCACCTTCTGGATTTCTATCCGGCCGAGGCTCTGGTTCGAGCCTATCATTCTCTCTTGGTCGAGTTTCAACTCGTTCCCTATTGTTTCCTTGTTGATTTTGACCTCCTCAGTTGGAGCCCCTCTTGTAGGGTATCCAGTGGCGGCATCCTCCATTGCCCTTCGGGAGCTTTCACCCCTTAGTTGTTCCACACGGTCAGGAAGCAAGCCTTCTCTCGCACACCTTTAGATTTTATTTTTAAGGTGCTGGAACTCATCTGTGTCATGGTTGTGCTATCTGTGATGATTACATGATTTGGTCGAGGTCATCAAAGGTGTGTCCTTACTTGGAGGGGGTGTCCTTAAAAGTCCCTTGTGGATGAAATGTATTTCCGCCCGAGACTTAGTTAAGGGGATATAAGTTTCTAAGCCCGACCTCAAAGCCTCTGGCCTTTTCGGCCTTGGCTCCGGAGCCTTAGAACTCTTTTCCGCCAACTTGACTCCTTATCATTTCCTTTTTGTAGCTTCCTCTTTTGAAAGTATAGTTTAACAATTTCTTGCAGCTGCTACAAGGTTTCTGGTTTCTTTAAAACTAGTTTCTTGTACATGTTGAGGTTAGACATCCCGTTCATGTATACTAGGATTACACCATCCTCGATGCGGTTAACCACAGTAAGGCCTTAATCTACATATCGATGGTAAAATGCTTCCGTCGATTCAATTGGCCTCTGCTTGCTCTATTACAGTTCGATCAAGGTTTTAGTGAACCACTTCTTTTGGAAAAATTAGATCAGCGGTGCCCTTCCAAAATTCTTATAAGAGTGCAATGATCCCTTTGATAGTTTTTTGAAATATTCCAGAGCTTTTCCTCGGAGGTAACTCCCTACTAGCTTACACGTCAGCTGCTTGTTGAAGTCCCTTGAATTCATCAGATTAAGGAAGGTCTGCAAGAACTCTCGAGAGTCCGTGTCTCCGCTGTACGTGGGGAGCCCTTCGGGTGGTTTCACATTGGTGGGTCATCCAGTCACCATGATTAACGAGCTAAAAGGGGAGGCTGCAACTTGTCCCTAAAGTCCAATCAATCGATCCAACTCCCTTGCAAGGGTGTCATTCAACCCGCCTTCTTACCACTCCAAGCGGGGATCCGCATATTGGCTTGATATGAAGGAGGTGTTCATAGTGATGATTTGGTATAGGTTCCCAGTCCACGATTCTCCCATTTCAGAGTTGTAATACATCGGCTGTTGCCCTTGGTAGTAAGTGTTCGGGAAAGGGATTTCCCCCCGAGGCTCCTGATGGGGCAGGCTTTCATACCCTGCGTATTGCCCGTTGGCCAGGCCACTGAGCGGTGTATCTCTTAGTTCGGTATGAGGGGGGAAGTGAAGGGAAACAAATAGGGCATGAACGGGCCCAATCTCGGAAGCGTAGGTTCAGGTCTGTCCTGGCTGCCTATCCCAGTGTTTGCTGGGTAAGACGTCATTAGGGGGGATATCCTTAGGGAGGTTTTTAGCTGGAACCTCGGCCACACTATCAAAAGGCATCGAAATCAGGGGGGCATCTGTTGTTTAATCATCCTCTGGTAAAGCATCGGTGGCTCCACGTAAAGCCAGCAGATCTAAGTGTTTGCACCAGATGCGCCAGATCTTGCTGGGGCAGAGGTTGTGCACTCCTTGGTCCACGGGATGTTTAAGCAGCTCTAGCAGCCAGTTTTACTTATGAGTATATTGAAGCCTCTATAAATTGCGGCTCCTCCTCCCTCTGCTGATACGCTTGACTTTGTGAGGTAGGAGCTCCAATGCCTCCTACCCAAGGTTCAGCGCTGACCTCCATTCACCTACAAGGTATGGCAGCTTCGATCCGAGGTCCCTCCGGCACTGTTGTTACTGGGATCTGATGTACTGTTATCGCCTGGGGTCTACTTCCATGGCTTTGATGAGCTGGAGGGTCGGATTGCATCTTTTTTCTTTTCCGCCCTTTTCTCTCTAGTACGGAGACTGTACTTCTTCGCATGCGTTTAAGTTCCTTCCTTTCACTCGTTCGCTTCTTAGCAATGTGCTTATCGCAGAAGCGTACATGAACAACAGAGCTCATGAATCTGACTAAACGGTCCCACCGAGCGTGCCAACTTAATGCTCCACCAAACCGCCATCGATAAGTCGCGTGCTCGCTTGTTTGGAATCTGCAAAACAAAGCCCCTGGAGTTGTTCGGAGGGAAAATGCTCTGATGCCAAAGTTAGACAATTTCCTTTAGATTTGGAATGAACAGTTGAGTTTGCAATGTTACCTCTTTTTGTTTATTTAGGTTGGTAGGTAGGGCAACTTTTTTTGTTTTCTTGTGGACCAAGTACTAGGGTTTTCCCTTGGGTCAGCCCAATGGTTATTACCCAAAGGGTATGAACTCGAGGGTAATTTATTGAACCTGGACCGGCTAAATAAGGCACTCAGACCCAGTACTAGCAGTACGCTTACGGAACCTAAAAACTAAATTCATATAAATCAATTCTCAAATTAAATAGAATGAACTTCAGATGACAAACATCAATAAATTTGACATAAACCTTAGCAGCTACACATAAATGTCAAACAATAAAGGGTAAACCTCATAAAAAATTTACCTAAAATAACACCTCATCATATTATACATGAATCTCAACACTAAATTCACACAAATCAATCCTCAAATCATTAGAATAAACCTCAGATGACAAACTCAATAAATTTGGCATAAACCTCAATAGATTATCATACGGAATCATGAAAATCAATAGCTACGCATAAATGTCAAACAATGAAGGGAAAACCTCATCAAAGACTCACCAAAATGCACACCTCAGTACATCAACCTCATCACAAAATCACTTAAATAGAACCTCTACTCATTACAAATAAACCTAATCGGATTATAAAATATTGAAGAACATTCAAAATGCAATTAAGAACCGCCAAAATTACACACAAACAACAAATAACAGACGAAGTTGAACACATCAGACACAACAAATCCAAAAAGAAAACATGAATCCAAAAACCTGAGAAGACATGAATTAAAACCTTACATGAACATTAAAAAAAATTAATGCACAAATATGAAATCCAAAAAAATCTCAAACAAGTTCTACCCGTAATTTGGAATAAGAAACCTCTTTGGACGCCTGAGAAGACTCATCACGCTTTGTACGAACCATAATTTGCAAACAATACACGAAGAACACAAAAATTAAGGCAAAACACACATTAATTACACATAGTAAAATGAAAAAGGAAAATGCACAAAAAACGTAGTAATTAAACCTACTAAGGGAAGATTCAGTCCAAATGTGGTGGTGTCCGTCAATTCACGCCAGTTTCTGGCATGATTTAGCGGGTTCCATCGGAAGGAAGAAGTTTCGAGCGGTTACCGGAGAATGGAGGAAGAAAAAAGTGAAAGAAAATGAAATTTGAAATCAGAATTTAATATAGGATTATTTACATTTATAACTCTGACTTTAGGTTAAAAGTTCCAATATAACCCTGCAATCTCAGAAAGTGCCAATGTGACCCTATCTAATTATTGTATGTATCAATCCAACCCTAACTTTTGAAAGAATTGTGCCGATATATACAAAGTCATTGTTTCGAGCATTGACTCTCTCAATTCCGGTAATGATAAAATAGTTAAATGACTAAATTACCCATAGTGTAGAAGCTGAAAACTTTATCCCAATAATTCCCCTGCCACCACCAGTCACCACCTCCACCAGCCACATCTCCGTCACCTGCTCCGCCCCGCCGCCGCCGGAAAGCTCCGTCGCCGGCACCTCCACCACTTTGCCGCCAACACTTCCGCCACCCCTTCTCGGGGTTGGCAAGGCCACCTGAACCACCTCCTCGCTATTGCCACCTTCACCACCCTTTCTCAGCTCCACCTCCACCACCTCTTTGCCACCCCCGCTCGTCACCATAGCCTCCGCCCTCGTCTCCCATGTCAGAAGCCCTCCTCGCCACCCCTGCTCAACACCATAGTCGCCGTCCTCATCTCCAAAGTCATAAGCCTTCCTCACTACCCCCACTTGCCACACATAGTCGCCGTCGCCCTCGTCTCCCATATAATCCTAGCTAAGCCTCACCGCCGCTCACCCACCTTAGCCCCACCACCGCAAACCTTAGATCAACCTTGCCGCCACTTACCGTAAAGTGGACAATCCCCCGCCGCCCTCGTCTCCCATGTAACCAGTTATGCCTCACCGTCGCTCACCCACCTTAGCCCCACCACCCCAAACCCTATCTCACTACTACAAACTAAGGCTAATATAACACTTTCCTTACAACACTTATTTAAAATGTTACAATAGCTTATAAAGTGTTATTTAAAATTTTGAAAAGTGTTACATAAATATTGAAAAGTGTTACCTAAAATTTAAAAAGTGTTACATTAGGTCTAATGTAACATGGCCTAAGGTAATACTTGTAAAAGTGTTACTTTAGGTGTTATTGTAACACTTTGAACCTATTGTAA
>JAULKM010000002.1:3883101-3916392 GCA_032355605.1 Rubia tinctorum
CTCATACATATTTTCATTGCAATGAACAAGGACATGTTCGCGATAACTATCCCCATGAACAAATTATGACAACAGTGGAGGAGGAGGAAGATGATGATATACTTGTACGGTATGACATAAAGGAAAACGTGTATATGAAGAAGTCATCATTGATGATAGAGAAGTTGCCAAAATTACTAACCCACAAGGAGTAAGTGATTTCGACAAAGAGACTGTCAATTAGGACAAAGAAACAGTAAATGTTGCCATTCAAAAGTTCCAAATCGATCCTAAGAAAGGTAAGACGAGTAAGTCGCAAAATGATTCTGAAAAGTTGCATAAAGTCTTATCGTCACATCTTAGTCCTTAATCTTCTATTTATATAATGAAGCATAAACAATCTATTAACTCTGGTAAATCGTTTAATGTTTCAATAGGAGATGTGAATCATGCTTTGACTAATCATTCTTTTGTTTTTATATTGTACTTTAAAGAAAGTTACTATACCAAAGAAGATATTTCTGTAAATATGCTTTCATGGGTTATTAAGTTTTTACAGGAATTTGAGGATGTTTTTCTAAGTTATATGATTCCCATTTCGAGGACAAAACTTTTCGACCCTGGAGGGAATGATACGAATATCAAATGGATATAAGGAAGGTGCATGCAAATGTACGACATTGTCATTGGAGTAAATTTATAATTTCAATCATGAATACGTGGAAGGAGTACATGGTGTGCATGAAGAACATCCCAGAAAGTATTTGACTATCATTTTTAGGAAGGCCCAGAAGACTTTGCCAAGAATACACAATACTCTTTTTACCACTAGGTTTTTTAGTGAAGTTGTGCAATCTTGACATAATAAGTGGAAAACGTCCACAACCAAAATGATAATGATGTCCATGCTCATTCCATGAAGTTCAGAAGAATGAAGTCAGGATTTATAAATTTCATAAATTTGTAAATTTTAACATTTGACCACATAGGCTTCGTAATGGATAGATTTTGGGTTGAATACTATTAGTTAGTTAGTTAATAAACTTGTTAGTTTCGGCCATAGCATTAGAATTGCAGTCGAGAATAATTAATTTGTTAGAATTAGATTAGGACATTTAGTCGTAGTTATTTTAGGACAAAGAAGATAAATCATGTTTGAACTAGGTTTCTGCAGAATCCTGTATTCTTTGTGATTGCCGATTTCTCCTTATAAAAAGGAAGAGATGGCCGAGATTTTTACCAATATTTTATCAATCAAATATTCAGAATTTTGAGTTATTCTCATTATCTTCATTGTTGCTTAATCTTGCGGTTTAATTAAGTTTCAATCTCCTTTGTAAGCTGATCCTCCGGGCTAGTTAGTTTATAGAGAAACCTTGTGATCTAAATCTGGGGGCTATTTAGAGAGCAATTCAGAGTTGAGTGTACCCTGCGGGCTAGACACTTGAACTTCGTGCATTTATACTAGGTTTGGCGAAATCCCCAGTGTAGATAAAGATCTGATATTCCGCAACCCAGTGCTTTGATACCAACTAATATGAGTCTTCGCAACTCAGGTTGATCTAAAGACGAAGTTTTGCACAAGGCTTGAGGAATTCTTCAATTGATTAGCTCCGATTCAAGCTAAAATTTAGGGGTGAGAGAGCCTTCGAACTCTGGCGGTGAAGCGAAGGATTTTGGCGAACGAACCGCAACCAACTCACGACGGTTCTACAGTGGAATTTCAGCGCGAAATTCGGGCGCAGGAACAGCGGCCGGTGTACGGAGGTTCGACTTTGGATACGAGGCACGAAATTCTGTAGGAATAGCGGCCGAGACACTGATAGTGTGATTATCTTAGAGTCTGATTGAGATGCTTTTTGAAATTATCATGCTGATTTGTTTTAATTTATCATTGACCTGATGTAGGAGATTAAATTTCCCTTTTTTAGAGATTAATAATGAACTCATCATGATATAATTGATGCGGACCTTGTTTTCAAATAGAGCGTGCTTATTTTAGTTCAACAAAGTAATAATAACGTTTCAAGTCTTCAATCGTATAATTTGAAACCTCGGGACGGTCTTTGCCTCTGTGTCTCGTGATTGCTAATGATCATTATTTTGATTATAAACTCTCATTTTTTACTATTTAGGTCACGACAAGACTACCAAAGCTATGGACGAAGCAAGCGAGCTGAGGTGGCATAGTTTGGTGTCTCATCGATTTCCAAATATCTGAAGCGGCACTTTCTATGACGTCTTTGTCATAGTCAGCTCCGCCATTTAGCAATAATTTTAAGCCTCATATATTGTGAAATCTTATAGATCTTACTCTATTTTGGTGTGTGCTTTCTTTTATTTTCATTGTTTTTTTGGTTTACTTTGTGACTCAAGGATTGTTATCTACTATTTCCTGTATTTTATCTATGGAAATTTGTTTAGTACTTTTTTTTTTACATTTTGCTAAATTTTCTTTCCCTATATTATGTATGTGTACATTATATATGTAGCCACAACGTATATAATACATGCATCCATTATGTTGATTATATACATGTAAATAATATATGTAACCATTATGTACATGTATACCTAATTTATAGATTGCTCTATACATTATGTATATGTTGCTGCCATTAATTTTGTCATGCAACCAGCTAGTCCTTCAGTTTAGACTGGTTTGCATAAACATCTTTTGATAAGTGTCAGCTTAGTTTAGTTGCCTTCATACAACTTTTTTTTTTCGACAGTGATCATTGCTAAAAAATCGGATAGCTTACTGTCCTACGGTCCAAGTTTGAGACTAGCCCTATGCACTTCAGCTGATGCAGCTTGAGAATGTATAATGAAGATACGGGACAAAGTTGATTTTATCAAGGTATAATGTTTTTGTGAGTATAACTTGTTTTCTGTTAAACATAAGTGATGCGGTAATGAAGAATATTTTTAATTCGAATTTGAGTCTTCTACTAGTATCTGACGGTTCTGAGGGTTGCAGATACTTCACTAAGGTAAGCTGGAAAGTTACTCTACACATTTACTAGTTCTTGTTTCACCTTACCTTTTTTTTCTTCATTTTATAAATCCACTATAAAGCTTTTGTACTTGAAGGTTGCATTTAGTATTAAACCAGACTGAATTGTCAGAAAGTCAAGGTATTTGCACAAATGGCATCAGTGATGCATTTACTGGTGGGTCTTTGAGCAAATTGGCTTCCGACATGAATCTTTATCAGGTAGGTTGGTAGTATCAGCTAGTGAGATTGTTATCCTTTTTCTAACAGGACATGAGAAAATTTTGTATCATCAAGGATGTTTCTAAATTGCATACATCGGATTCATTTTGTTTCATGTGAAACCCATGCTTCTATTGAAAACCCTACTCTTATGCTGGACAATATATTTCCTTTTTTAAGTCATGCATGTTTAAAATCGGTAATAGGCATAACAACCATCCTCAGATGCTTTTCTGCTAACTAGCATTTCCGTCCCAAAGTGCAACAAACATAAGTGTATCAGATTAAAATGTATTGAAGCCTTTTGCTTCAACTACATAATGTAAATCGATATTTATCTACCAGATCAATGCATCTGTTGTCTGATTTTTTTTGTTTTGTCTTATCAAACTAGAATTATATGACTGTAAAATACCATTTGAAGGTCTCAAAGGTTTTCTCATTTTTGCGTTCATTTTGACAGTATTAATAGACAATCATCAGTTGAACAGTGTTTGTGTTTTGTCTGGGTTTTTAAAATGCATTCTTCTTTGTAATTTATGCGAATAGAAGTAGATTTTGGTTCATTCTGATTAAAATTTCACATTAATCATATGTTTAATATTTCAGTGATCTTTCATACAACGTTTTTTCTTTAAAGGCAGCAGCAGAAAATTGTCAGCAAGGACAAATGTAAGATTGCTTTCACTTCTTTTACTTTAGTAGTTCTTGTGCTAAGCTTTATGTCCGCTACCTAACATTTGAGATTAAATCTCTTTCAAGAACTTGTTTAAAAGTTTTTCAGTCACTTTTTTTAGCTCTGAACCACATATTTAGACCATATGTTTTTTGCATTTGATTTGCATGTGCTGTAACTTTCTTTGAGTTTAAGATTCCTTAACTTAACTACTATCGATCTTTGCTATTGCAGGCCATCATCACTAGTTATTTCTAAAAATTCAAGGATTGCAGTCTTATGCTTATGCTCATTTGTTTTGCTTTAACAGGAAGGGAAACCTCTTATTTTGAATGTTGTACGGCAAGCAGAACAACATCTAGTTGACAACAGGTCATATTTATGTTATATCTTCATGTTACACTCGAATTTGAGTACAATTACTGGATAACTTGAATTAACTTGAAAGAAATCGAAGATGATAATGTATCATGCTTTATTCTACTATTTCAACTTAAGTGTTTGACTTAAACTATAGTGGCTTGAATAGAGATAAATGTATTTTGATATATATGTCATATAGACATTCAGTTCCAGTGTGCTATAGTATTGCTAGTGTTTCGAAGATAAAAATAATAATCAGAATAAGCCGTGTGTGTTTCTTTCTCATTTATTTATACTCTTTTTCATAGGCATGACTCTCTTTGCGGCTTGCTGCATACATTCTAGTAGCGGGCATTCTGTGCATATATATCAACTACGACTGTGACAAGAAGACACAAGAGTTCTGCATGACAAATGGATAATGCTTGGTTTGGGGGAAAGCACCATCTAAGGTATCAAAGGATGTCTCATGAAAGAAAACCTTGTGCAACTCATACTCTTTTGTTAATTTGTCTTTGTTTCTTCATTTACTTCATATCTATTATGTTCCAAGGATAAATTGTAAGTGGCTTTGTTTTGATTCAAATTATTGCTTCATACACATCAACTTTGTAGGAGACGAAGAACAGTCTTCTTCTAACATCAGGATGGTAAGATATGGTGCAACTTGAACTTCTTTTGACAGTAAAATATTGAATAAAAATTATGTGTTGTGCATGTGGGGATTGGCACGTCACTTCCACTATGTGCCATAGATATTATCAGCTTTTTCTGGACTGTAATTGCCATGTTTAACCATGTAAGATGTCGAAAGGCAAAACATGCAAAATATTTATGAAGAAATTTTTGAGAAGGGAGAATTTTGACGTGATTTTGTTGTTGCAGTTCCTTCCGTACGTACTTCTACGTGATATTTCTTACCATCCTTCTATTTGACTGAGTCAAGAGGGATGATGATTGGTGCAAATCAAAGTAAGTCAAAGTTGTGGGCAAGTTATGAAACAATTTTTTTATGTCATTTGGGATAGGTTGATTTGAGCATACAAGCGACCAATAATTGTCTTTTGTAATTGTCTTCAGTTTGTATTTTTCTTTTTTGTTTAACCTTCTTCAGTGTTTTAAACACCCTGGGCTATGTTTGCATTGGATCAGGTTACGTGTGGATTAGCCGCCTCAACCGACGTTTGCTTTGCCACTGGCTAGTACTTTCTTTTCCTTAGATTATTTTCTGTATAGTAGCTATGATTCCTAGGAATTCTTACTTTTTAATGTTCTAGGGAATACAACTTAGGTTGTGTTGACTTAAATTCAGCTCAATTGTCATTAGTAATAAATTGTACGAGGTTTAAGATCTGTTAGATTTGATGCATGCTATAATTATCGCCTTTTTGGGTAATCATTCAATGGCAGCATTTATGATATTTTTGTCTTTAATCTTATTGTCTGCTTGGTATTAGAGTTGTGGTACAGAGTAGAAAGTATACTGTAGTGTGCATTACTAGTTATTAGATGCAAAATTGGCAAGTGCATAGCATCAGAGACATTTAGAAACTTATTGTCTGTTAAAAGTCTTCGATTTCTTACTTTTGTGATTTTTAATAAGATTTTGTCAACTGTGATTTCAGGGTGTAATTATTAGAATTTTATGGACTTAAAGATAATTATTAGAATCATTTGTAGGTTTAATTGTGATTATTAGAATTTTCTGTTGGTCTGATTGTGATTATTAGAATTTTTTGTGGGTTTAATTGTGGTGGTTAGAATTTTTTGTTGGTCTGATTGTTATTATTAGAATTTCTCTTGGTCTATTGTGATTATTAGAATTTTTGTGGCTTTAATTGCAATTTTCAGAATTATGTGGGTTTAATTGCAGTTTTAAGAATTCTATGGGTTTAGTTGCAATTTTCAAAATTTTGTGGGTTTAATTGCAATTATCATAATTACGTGGGTTAAAATGTATTTGTTTTAAATCAGTATTATTTTACTACGTTTCCTGGTGTAGTAGTTGTTCTCTACACCTTCAGATGTAAAATATTCAGCGTTATATCACTACATTTCCAGGCGTAGTAATATTTCTCTACACCTTCAGATGTAGTGTTTTCAGATACTCTTTGAGGTGTAGTAAACATTTGCTACGCCTTTATGAGTAGTGTTTTTAAATACACTTTGAGGTGTAATAATCATTTACTACGCCTTTAAGAGTAGTGTTTTGCAAATACACCTTGAGGTGTAGAAATCATTTGCTACGTCTTTAAGAGTAGTGTTTTGTTTTGCCACACCCCCCGCTACTACACTTTTTTGAAGTGTAGGTGAAAAAATTAACTACACTTAATGATGTCATTATTGAGACCAAAAAAATGTAGCAACAAGAGGAATTTGTTGTAGTGTGAATCTAACAAAATCTCACATGATATTTTTATTAAATATAAATTAATTTATATTTACGGTCAAAATTTACAAAGTTTGACTCCCAAAAAGTAATTAAGCAATTTATAGTGGGACGGAGGGAGTATATATATATATAATTGGGATAATGTGAGAACACCTATCTTATGTGAGAACACCGACTTATGTGAGAACAGATCCTGATCATATATATATACACACAAACACACACATATATATAGAGAGAGAGAGAGAGAATTTGGATCATGTGAGAACACCTATCTTAAGTGAGAACACCTATCTTAGATGAGAACACCCACTTATGTGAGAACAGATATGATCATTAGGGATTCATATTTAATAAAGAAAATTAAATCTAAATTTAATTAATTTGGCAACGTCTTCCACAAAGCTCAGATCTCTAATCGTTACGACATCGGTGCAATGTCCTAGAAGTTATTCGGATAAAGTGAAACTGTGTGCATGCCTAGAAATTATTTTAGTGTGGTTTCTCTCTGAATTCCAAAGCCATTAATAACTAAAAATGTAATGTTTCTTTTATAATTTGTGTGCTATAAAAATAAGGTAAAATCTTGGAAAATATCGTCTTTAATAGTTTTATGGAAAGACGGAGTTTAATTAGAATAATAAAAGGTAAAAGGATTTAGTTGCAATATTAAAAATTTATTATGCAACATGTGGTAGTTATAAAGTTTATAACCCGATTCATGCAAGTCGAAAATTTTATATTCATTTCTTTTAATTTGTATTTTAAACATCGGTCTTTCCATGACTTATGGAAAGACCGTCTTTCAAGAGACGGACTCTAAAAATAATTTGTTGATTAGAGTACAACGTGTAGGTGCTTCAATCAACGCTTGTAAGTGCTTTAAGTGCAAGTTGTAGGTGCTTATTTTATAACTTGTGTGTTACGAAAACAATTTGGTGTTAAGAGTACAAGTTGTAGGTGTTTCAACTGCTGCTTCCAAGTGCTTCAAATGTATTTGGTGCTTCAAGTGCTTCAAATCATTCTTTCATAACTTACGTATGGTACGAAATTAACTTGTTGCTTAAAGTATATCTCGTAGTTGCTTCAATCGTTGCTTGTAAGTGTTTCACATGTAATTAGTAGGAGTTTCTTTTATAACTTACATGTACTACGAAAATAATTTGGTGTTTAGAGTATAACTTATAGGTGCATTAAACATCAATTATAAGTTCTTCAAATGTAATATGTACGTGATTCTTTTATAATTTGATTGTGCTATGTACACAATTTGGTGCTTAGAGTACAGCTAATAGGTGCTTCAATCATCGCTTGTATGTGCTTCAAGTGTAACCTGTATGTGTTTCTTTTATAACATGTGCGTTCTACAAAAATAACTTGGTGCTTAGAGTACAACTCATAAGTGCTTCAGTCAACGCTTGTACGTGCTTCAAATGTAACTAGTATGTACATCTTTTAAAACTCTATGCGTGTTAAGAAAATAACTTGGTACTTAAAATACAATTTATAGTTTAAATACAAATAAGATATAAAAAAACTGATAATGAAAATAGATGCTTGAAAAGAGAATATAAAACAATAGTTCGTCTTTTGAAAGACTATCTTTCCATAAATTATGGAAAGACGAACGTTTAAGCTGCATATTAGAAGAAATCAAGTTAAAATTTTCGAGTTGCATTAATCGGATCATAAACTTATAACTATTGCACATTGCATAATAAATTTTTAATATTGTAACTATAACCTTTTATCTTTCTATAATTATATTTCAATCCCGTCTTTTCATATGCATATGGAAATACGATTTTTTCCGATAAAAGAAAAAGGAAAGAAAGAAAAACAAAATTAAAAAACTGGGACAAAAAATAATGACGAAAGAAAGAGTACAGATGTAGGCGTACTGTTTCATTCATCCTCTAGTCTTCTTCCTTTGCCTCGAGTTAGTCGATTTGGGTTTGAACCTTGAATTACTAGGGACGGGTTATGAGTTAGGGTTAGTTATATTTAGAACTTTTAATCAGGGTTATCGGGCCGTGTTCCAGGCCCAAGTTGTCAAATCGGGCCGAGATCGAAAAACCCTTAGTTTCATCTCGGCTCATTTAAAATACCTTGAGCTTGAATTCGATCAAATTTCTTAAATCTTAGTTCGAGTGAAACTAACTTTGCTCGAGTTTGTGTTTGAGTTCGATCGATTATGTAAATCTTGACTCTAACTCATGTTTGAGATCAACGCGTTCATTGATTTAATTTTTTTTACATACATAATATATATAATAAAAATAAGTCATATAAATTATGTTGGCTCGATAATCTCGATGAAATTAACGAATAGTATTAGATGAGCTCAGTTTCAAGTACTATTCGATCTCGGCTTGAGTTAGGTCAAATTGAATTCGATCTCGGATGATTTAAAATATCTTAAACTCGAGCCAAATTCGAACAACTCTTTATTCGAGCTCGGCTGTTTTAAATATCTTAATTTCGATCCCGGCTCGATTTCGATCAACCTTGTAAAATTTTGGGTCGAGTTCAAGTTTGAATGAAATTAATTTGGTTCGAGCTCGAATAGATTAGGGATGTAAATGAGTCGAGACAAACTCAAAAAACCCTCAATGCAAGCTCAAGTTCAAACTCGACTTGAGTTCGATCGAGCAGATAAATTTTTGGCTCGAACTCGAATTTGAATGAAATTAATTTTGCTTGATTTCTAACTCGAACCATGATTAAATATATTTAAATTTTTGTAGGTACATGATAAAATATTATAAATATAATATATAATAAATATATATTATATTGACTCAACGATCTTTACGAACAATATTAGTGAGCTCGAGATCAAATACTATAAAAGCTTGGATCGAAATCAGTTAAGTCTAATTTGAGTCGAGTTTTGACCGAATTGTTTGCAAGTTTTCGTGAATAGTTCGGTTCGTTTACACTGCTACCCATGATTTATAACTCAATTCGTTTACAACCCAACTAAATGACTTTTATCCAACAGGTCATTTAGTTTTGACCCAACGAGTCATTTATCAGTTTACCCAATTTACTGAAGTTTTAACTCAACTTGTAAAAAATTGTTGTCTTGTTATAGGAAATTATCCACGGGTCATCTGTTACCCAACCCGACCCGACCCAAAATTATCCAACGGGTAACCTGTTATCCAACCCAACTCAACCCAACAATTACAACCCATTTATACCCATTAACCCAATGAGTCATTATCCAATAAGTCTTATCCAATAAGTGAAAATAGTAGATGAATAATGATTATTCATTGGGTGACTCGACCCGTTTGACGGGCCTACTTTTTACCTTAAATGTGTTGCATTCAGGACCTAGTGACTAAAGAGGTGATTGGAGTTGGAAGGAAGCTAAGAGGGCTATATGTGATGGATGGAAGATCTTTTGACAAGAGTTTTATTTCTGAGTCTCTCAATATCATGAATAAGTCTCTGATGACGATGGAGGAAGCAATAGTGGAGGAAGCAATATAATAGCTCATCATTGTAATAAGCAACTAGTGTCCCTAGAAAGATTCTGTGGCACTAAAGGATGAGACATCCATCCCTGAATGTAATGAAGCATTTTTCCTATTGAAAATTCTTATTCTTTTACTGATCACATATGTGAGATATGTCCCTTAGCTAGCAGCAAATAATGAAATTCATAAACAGAAAAGAAAGTGCTTTAAAGGCTTTTGATCTGGTCCATATAGATGTTTGGGGTCCTTGTAAGCAAAAATGTTTAACTGGTGCATTGGAATTCTTAACACTGGTTGCTGACTACTCCCTCCGTCCCACTCTAAATTACGTATTTACTTTTTAATAGTCAAATTTTATAAACTTTGACCATAAATATAAAATAATATATAAGTAATAAATATATCATGTAAGATATTGTTAGATTTGTCATAACATCTATTTTTCAAATATCAAATTTTTATGCGGCATTGTTATACGTAACTAGAGATATTTACGATCAAACATGTTCATTGAAGACTGTAAAAAAAGTAAATAAGCAATATAGATTGGGACATAGGTAGTGTACCAGATGCACACAGTGATTTCTAATGGTTTCTATGGATAAGGTTAGGGGTGGAAAATGGGCGGATGGGTCGAATACGCATTGGGTAATATGGGTAGATAAAAAATATGTGTATGATTCATTTTACCCCGTTTTATGATGGGTCAGAAATGGGTCGAGTAAAAAATGGGTAGGTTGAAACCTGCTCAAGCCGTGGGTCGAGAATCATTCAACTCCCAAGTTTAAAATGGGTAAACTTGCGATTTGTAACACATATATGAACCCATATGAGTTTATATATCAACTCATATGGGTAAAAAACATGGGTTTCAATCCATATATTGACCCATATAGGTTTATATACAAACCCATATTGGTTTATATACAAATCCATATGGGTAAACTCATGGGTTTCAACCTGTATATTGACCCATGTGGGTTTATATACCAATTCATATGGTTAAATTAGTGGGGTTTCAATCCATATGGGTACACTCGCAGTGAGGGATGACCATGGGTCTAAGATCCGACCTAGACCCACAATGTTTAAACCCATTGGGTCGGGTATGGGTCCAAAAAATTTACTCGTTAGGTCGGTGGTGTGTCCATTTTATATAGTTATTTTTGGATCTTTTGTACTCATTTTGGTAGCCTTTTATGCTTTAGATACTCTATTTTACCTTGAAATCCTATTACTAGATTTAGGAGCGATTTTATCATTTTTGTCACTTGTAATAAGGATTTCGTGAGACGAGGTAGTTGTTGAAGATTTGAAAACCTTGAATACTCCATTTTGAAAACCATGAAGACCCGAAGAAAGGAATAGGAGACTACATGAAGACCAAAGAGAAGAGGTCATTTGAGGGAAGATTACTCTGGCCCTCGTGAGTCGCGACGGATGTGTCGCGAGGCGCGATGACCATCTGCCCAGACTTACTTTTTGGGGATTTTTGTACTATAAATATGTTGCAAGTTATACTGGAGATAAAATAATTTAATTAAATCTGTAAAATAAAATAGCCACAAGCATGCATCAAAAGAATAACTCTATTACAGTTTCATGTAAAAAATCAATACGAATTAATTGAAAGTGCAAAGTCATGTGATTTACATAAAATAGTAACACGATAACATGCAATCACATAAAGGTGGAGTCGCGAACAACGTTCACTGCCCTTGAAACAAATTAGCCTCGTATGGACATCGTTCCCCAGGATAAAATCACCGAAGGTAACACCTTAAACACGTAAGAGTTACGTCGGATTTACGCTAGGCTTGCAAGTACTATCACCAGTCCAACAGAGGGACAATACGAAATCGGACAGAAAAAAGATAAGAGGAACTTGAGAGATATAGAAGAAGTACTCGAGTGGTACAGTCTTTCTAGTTTCCTATATGCCTTATTTATAGAGGTGAAAACCTAGCCCTAATCTCAAAAACGTTATTATGTTATTCTAATTAGAGATATCATCATTATCTCCAATTATTCTGATTGGCTTGAAATTTTATCCACATCAGAATGATAGCTGGACGGGCCTCACGCGAACGCTGCAGCATTCGTGTACGCAGGTCGCGCACATTCACAAGTCAGCTCTGAATCCAAACCCAATTCGGTTAGATTTGCACCCCCCATGCGCGTAGAGGTTGGAGCATAAGCTTGTAAAGACACTTGAACAAGGAAAAAAGTTTCCCAACTTATATACTAGTCACAAGTTCTCTCTTTTTCCCATGTGGGACAAAGAGTTTCAATGCATTTCCAAATGTGTATTTTCGCACATTCTCCTCTTCCAAGATTGAATCTTTAGAAATCAATATCTCATTCACTCTTGATCCGTTTTGAGTGTTCGAGTAACCAATTTTATAGTACTCGCAATGTAGAATCCAAAAATGTCATCCACCAAACCCAATTCATTTTGGGTACTACTCAAAACTGAGTCCAAATGTTAACGAAATCAACTTTTATTATACCATATTTTCCAACAATTCCAATACAAAAACAAATATATATTCACAAATTTTTGTTTTATCCAGTCTAAACATTAGGCAAGAGATTATTTTGCAACTATAAGAAGTATCATTTGGGATGTGGTTTTATTTTAAAAATGCTGATAAATTTAGGGACCTTCTATGCAATTATCAAACTACTATATATATCACAAAAAAATAGGATTTTCATTTTCTTTTCTCCTCCCCCACCAACCGGAACCCGCCTTCTCCCACCAGTAACTGCCTCCCACCGCCGGTTTCTGCCTTATTCCGCCAGATTTTAGCCTAATTTTCATCGAATTCCGCCGGACTTTGCTACGGGATTAAGCTCACGGAGGAGATTAAGGAGCTCAAGGCGGAGATCCAGTAACCCCCATCCCCTCGATCACGGTGAAAACCAGAGCACCTCTGTCGCCTCGATCAGAGCTCACGGTGAAAATCAGAGCATATCCGTCACCTTAATCGAACCTTTATCCTCACCGAATCGACGATTAGTTGTAGAGACATCGGCGATTAGTTTCAGACCAGATCGGAGCTCATGAATTGGAGATTAGTTACTGGGACGTCGCAGTAGAGCTAGGGCACGATGACTAATTGCAGCAATGACGGATAATTGCAAGCGATAGCGGAGCTAGGGTTTCAACGACAGAGACGACGATGGAGGAGGCGGCGACGATAAGGCGACGCTGACGAAGCGACGACGACGAGGTTGAGATGCACACGCCAGAGAGACAATGACTTATGTGTGTAGACTAGCGCTGACGATGGCGAACGGCGGTGGAGTTGACGACGAATGAGCTTCTAGTACTGAGAGGTGATGTTTAATTTCGTGTTTTATGTTTTTCAAATACATCCTGAGCTTTATTAGTGGTTGACTTAGATAATAATCAGAAATAATTGTTTGGCATAGTGGTTAGGTTCCTGAACATTGAGGTAGATGTCTTGAGTTCAAAACTAAATATGCCCTTTATTTTGAAGAATTTATGTTCTTGATGTACATGCTCAGACTTAATATTATTTGCTTGAGTGTATGTTCAATAAGAGTCGTTGGTGTAATGGTTGTTACATTATGCTTTGAGGTTAGAGACCTGGGTTCAAATCCCACTAGGTTCTTTTTTTTGAAGATCTTTTATTGTTAAGGTACTGTACTTTTTTATTGATGTTTGTAGCTTTTTTTCTCTTATGTTTATTTTTTCATTATTCGGGTGAGGTTTAATTGATATGTATTGATATTTTTTAGTTTTTTGGGTGATATGGATTGATATTTGTATTTTTTTAAAAAAAAATTGTATATTGATGTTTTTCATTTTTCGGCTGAGATTTTGGTAATAGGAGTTGATGTTTGTTGTGTCATTTTTCTTATGCTGATATTTTTTATTTTTTGGATGAGATTCAAGTGCTAGAAATTGATGTTTGTATTTTTTTTTGGTGATATAGGTAGATATTTGTAGTTTTTCTATGAGATGATTAACACTTTTTGATTGAATAATTTATACTCTTGAGGTACCATAGTTTTTTTTAATGTTTTTAGTTTTTTTCTCTCATGTTGATGTTTTTAATTTTCTCAGTGAGTTTTAGGTGATACGAGTTGATGTTTGTAGTTTTGGAGGACATAGGTTGATTTTTTGTAGTGTTTTTTTATATTGACGTTTTTAATTTTCTAGGTGAAGTTTAGGTGATAGGAATTGATGTTTTTATTTTTGGTTGATATTAGTTGATTTTTGTAGTTTATTTTAATAAATTGATAATTTATGTTTTAATGATTTTTAGTCTACATTTTGTTAGTTGTAGTCGACATTTTTCATTTTTTGTCGATTTTTATTTAATTTTTAATATATTTTTTGTTGTTTTATTTGTTTTTTATATATTTTTTGCTCCAATTTTTTAGTTTATATTTTATGATTTTTCGTTGATGTTCTGCTATTTTTTGCTGATGTTTATAATTTCAGTTCAATGATCATATTAATTAATTTCATTTTAAAATTATTTTTCAATATTTTTTTGATTTGTTTTGAACTTTTTTGCAGGCTGCAGATGGTGGAGAAATGATGGGGGGAGATTGGACAAAAAAAACCCTAAAAAATATTAGCGATAGGTCCCTGTAAAATTATTAGAGATATCTAGAATTGCATAAAGGTCTCTGCCTAAAGTTTAGACTGCCTAATAAGAGACCATCTCATATATATATATATTGATATGTATTTAAAAATATTAAAAAAATAATATATTAATTTTGGATTAATACTCTCTATATTTATTCATATATGTCACACTTAGTTTGGACATAATATTTAATGAAATGAGAAATATATAGAGAAAATTAGATTGATTAAAGACAATTAAATTAGTGAAAAATTAATCTAAATTCACAAAGTTTTGTTTAGACCGACCGACTGTTAATCTAAACACTTTGTAATGAAAACTTGTGTTGGAGTTATGTTGTATTCCATCGTTGGTTCTTTTTGGAATTGCATGGTGTCTTGAGTGAATGTCATCTACACAAATTTGAGCAAATGTATTTCATATTCACAACAATTGACCCATCAAGAATATATCTAGGGTTTTCGCAAAAAACCTAATTTCCATACAAGATGTAACAATGATAGGCTATGGAAAATAGATTAATTACATTTGAAGTCTAACATATGCTAGTCAAATTATAAAACATTATGAAGTATTCATTAAAAACTTACCCGAATAAACCTGTATTTCAGATTCGAAACCAACAGAGATGACCAAATTCCTCTGCAAAATAATTATGAGTGTCCTCCCTTCTTGATGAATCCATGTATTCCCTCCATCATAGTTTAAATTGCATAGAATCCTTTTTACAGTTATTAAGAAACATGTTTGATAGTTAATATGTTTAACCACGTATAATAAAGACAATTAAAAAGTTAATATTGAGAAACTACTTATTACAGAGAATCCAAAAATATCACATAGATAATATTATTGCTTATATTTCTATTCAAATATGTGGTCCAATTTTGATAGGGAATAATATCAAATAGTTAAGTGTGCAGTTTAACCTGGGACATTGAGAGTAATGAAATTTGTGGTTGGATGCGAGGAAGGTAAATTGTAATTGGGAAAGAACAATCGTTTAAAAGAAGTGTGAAGGTTAGGTTTTTTGGCGTGATTGAGGGGAGGTCTTCAATTTATTTTAAATATGTGTAGCGGGGTAGAATAGTATCATAACAATATATCTACTTTTCTACTACAGTCAATTTGAAATTAATATAGGGGTTTAAGACAGAAACACGACACATGCATAAAATATTGCAGACAATACCAATATGGGAATGGAAGGCGTGATTTTGAAAGGTAAGAAAATTTATATGTATTATATATATATATATATTTGTGTGTGTGGAGGTGGGGGATTTAGGGTCTATATAGGTCTATGAATTGGATCTAGATTGGGTTTTTATTTTAATATTTTTGACCCAGGCCCATTTTCTTATTTATAGACTCATTTCCAACCCAACAAGACCTTGTGGGTTTGGTCAAGATATAGCCTGTGCTCAAAGATATAAAAGTGGGAAGAATTTTGGTGGAGATCCGCCCCACATTCACGCCAATGAGATAGGTATGGATATAGTTTAGTGGGGTGGGGTGCGTATGTGTATGAAAATATAACCTGCAATGGGTAGAGGGTCGGGCATGAATATTAGTTTACATCCGTCCGACCCCACTAAACCCGTTATATACATGCTAATTTAATATATAATAAACTATTATTTATCCATAATGCGCATATCTTATTAATATTTTCATATCAATAATTATGATTTTTTAACATTGAAATTATTATTTAAAAGAAAATTTTAGGCATTTTTAAGGTATAAATGGGTAAGCACAATGGGTTTGAAATGGGTAGGAAGATCCAATTGGCCAATGAGGCTGGTATGAATTTTATATAATACACTATGGGGTGAGGGTGGATTTTAATGTTGTGCCCACTATAGGTGTTTGGGGGATATGAGTATGAAATTTTTGTATGGACATGAATATGGAGGGATCATAATCCACTCCCACCCACCCCGTTGCCATCCCTACATGCTCATCACTAAACACTATCTTACTAAAAGAGAAGCTTTCCCCTTTGCTTTAAAAATTCTAATGACTTTTTTTCTCGTTCCATAAAAATTAGTGTATGCCTCTTCATTTCCTCAATTCATCATTAACTAGTTAGTTTCATATTGCGCATTATACGGTAACATTTACTTATGAACTATTATACTTTTAATATATTTTTGAATGATATAATATGAATAAATTATTACTTTGTAGGTAATTGATTGAAATAAACCGGGATTGATACTAAATTGTATATTTACATGGAAAAATAAATTATAGAAAATGCAATTGAAGATCCTATTTATGTAGTACAATAACTGAAATTTGATAAGATAATGTAATGATATTCAAAATAACCAAATCTCAAACAAAATAAATTTAATTAACATAGATAAAGCAAACCGACATCATTTTTCTGAAAGAAGGGTAGTCAAGTGTATAAAAAAATCATTAAGGTTCTCTGTTGACCATTAATGCAAATGAAAATGAATCTTAATGTATATTAAAATGTATATTTTAATGGGAAATTAATCATTGAAAGATGCAACTGGATATTCTGTATATGTGGTACAATAATTGAAATTTGATAAGTTAGTGTAAGGACAAAAATGCTTTCTTACCCTAAGTATAAGTGCAAATATAACTAGGGGTATTCAAATTGGCCGACCTGATCAAATGCGACCCATTTTGACCCGGCTCATTTGGGTCGGGTCAGGTCACTGTCTCATTTGGTTCAAGGGGGTCAATTCAATTTGGGTTGAATTGGGTATGGGTCGGGTCAAATTTCGACCCAAATCAACCATTTTGACCCGGTCCATTTGAGTTGAGTTAGGTCACTGTCTCATTTGGTTTCAGGGGGTCAATTCAATTTGGGTTGAATTGGGGATGGGCCGGGTCAAATTTTGACCCTAATCAACCCATTTTGACCCATTTGAAATTTTACCCAATTTTCTTGAAAAAAATCAATTTTTAAAAAATATTTTTAAAAATTAGTTTAATACAACTACACAAAAAAATTCAATCTTAAAAAAATCATAAAAAAGAATTATTTTAATACAACATATACATTATTAATTTACTTCATAAACAAGATTAACATTTTTGAATAATAAAACAAACTAGATTAACACATGTGCGATTCACGATTTAAAATAAGTGAGCATAATTATAAATATTTTATTATATATATAAAATAATCAAAATACATTTATTTTATATATTATTGATAAAGAACAATATATATATATATGAAAAAATATGTGGTATTTATAATAATGAAAATAAATTTTGCATAAATATACTATCAATTATAAATAATACATTAATGAAAATATGAAATGTATATTTATAATAAATCAAATAAGAATATAAATAAATTTAGTAAAATTATATTTTGAAACAAAATAGTAAAAGTATTCTAACTAAATTGAATGAAAATAGTAAGAGTAATTTTATTTTTCTTTAAGTAAATAATTTTGCAATAAAATAAAAAAGTATATATTTTTTAAATTATATGAAAAAAAATTGTAGTTTTATTTATTATTTAAATATCAGTACATTTAAAAAATTATTCATTTTATTTGTATAACTATAATTTTTAAAATTATTTTCTTATATGATTTAAGTCGATTCGGGTTATTTATGACCCGGCCCGGTCCGACCCAACTATAGGAAAGTTTTCCCAACCCATCCTGACCCGTTTGACCTAAAAGTTTGGACTGATTTGGGTCGGGATAACTGATTCCCCCTAACGAGCAGGTTATCATGACCATCCCTAGAAATAATACCCATTTTTAATGTGCAAATATACCCCTTGATCGGCATTGACTTAAAAACTCATAGCTCTAATGTCGGATACCGGCGTTGACGTATCAAATTCTGGCGCTGACTAAGCTAGAAATGACAAAAAATACCTCTATTCTATTTTCAATATAGTTTCAGACAATTTCCCCCTGAAGCAGCACCGCCATTTGAATATAAACAATAATTTCAAGGTTATATTTGCACTTATTTTATAAAGTGGGGGTCGGATCAACACTTTTTTAAAAAGTGTGAATGTTCTGCAAAAATATAGTACATTATAAGTAGTTTATGGTCCAAAAAACTATAAATACGTCTACTACATCCATCATTGGACAAAAAAAATTCATAACTACTATGTCGGAATAATGGTGCAACTAACCAACCTAATCATCTAACCCAAAGACATATACTGCCAAAATACCTGGGTTTATTCGCTTTCGTAATCGTCGTCGTCATCTCCAAACATGAAAACAAAAACATCTGAAATTGCCTTGATATCCCCATGATTACCATCAACCCTCAGATATGTACTAGGATTACCATCAATCCACAACCCAGGATTGCCGAGGGTGCCAATGGATACAACAGCTTTGGTGATTTTTTTTTATTGTTGACTAGTTTAGAGTTATATTAGAACTAGTGTACCTTTATGTTTTGTGCTCTATATTTATTCTCTTCATGATCAATAATAATCATTATGAGAAATAATTCTTAGTAACATAGGATGATACATGAAGTTAAAAGGTAGATTTTATTACTCAAATTTGAGGGGAAAATAGGTTAACGATTCAATGTCATTGAGGGTGTTTTGCAAACATGTATTTGTTAATCTAAATATAGTATAAATTTGGAAACCAACTGAATGCATGATTTTTATAATAAAAATATATATGTATAAATATTAATTAATTTATTCAAATTACAAACACCGGGGATCATTTTAAGCCAGTATAATTATGTTTCCTTAGCACTTCTAGTGTAGATATTTTTATTATAAAAAAACTAATGATTGAAATGAACTATTTATATACCCCTCCATTCCATCCGAATCTACACACTTTTTATCAATTTTCTCAAGACATGTTTGATCAAATTTTCAATTAGTATATAGGCAGAAATATCATCATGTGAGCTATCTTTGATTCTCTGCATCGTGTATTTTTAAAATATCAAATCGTTAGTATACATAATTAAAGTTATAAATGGTCAAATATAACCTGGGAAAGTTGACAAAAAAAGTGTGTAGATTTGGTTGGGGAGGGGTATCGAATATCATGGACTGTTATTGTAACTTTTATTGAGGTGACTCTATATGGTAAAGATGATTATTTGAAAGGGTTGAGCAGTCTGAATAAATCGAAGGGCGGTTGATTCCTTCCTCTTATGGTACTAGTAAAGAGGTAAAAGAATATGACTTTCTCATAATTTTGGTCCTTGGTTATTTTTGGTGATGGTCCAAGAAGCTTATGCGCGTCCCCTGCCTCCCCTATGCCCCGTTTATTTTCAATGATTTTGATTTGAGAACGTCACTTGATTGACTTGTACTTGCCACCGTTGTGATACATCCTCAATGTTAGGAGCTTGTAACCGTATTTTTATTATATTAGCATCAACTTGGACAAGATTAAATGCGGACTGTGGATCCAACTATTTCTCCTGGAGATGCAATCAGTCTTTTTTTAGTACATACTACATCCTACCTCCTACATCCTACGTGCTACGTGCTACGTGCTACGTGCTACGTGCTACGTGCTACGTGCTACGTGCTACGTTACACAATCTAACCGATCCAAAGCCTAACATATGATTTAAAAGCTATTTCAAAAGTTTTTAAAAAATAAATGGATCAATCTGAATACCCAACCCAAAAATTTTGCAAAGTTCTTATCACTTGGTATTTATAAATACTCTCTACGTTTCTTCTTATGTGTCACACTTAGTATGAACATAAGAATTAATGAAATTAGAAAGAAGAGTAGAAATTAGATTGATTGAAGAGAAAATATGTAAGTAGATGAAATCTAAATTTTATCACAAATGAAAGGTATCAAAAATAAAATAAACATATTAAAATCATAAAGTGCATTGATAAAATGGGAGTATAGAGAGTATGAAGTTGAATAATCTCTTTTAATATGAATAAAAATTTATATAAATTGAGTGGCAGAAGACAAAACTACTTATAGAAAATATGCTTTTATAACCCCCAGTTCTATGATAATGTAAATATAACCCCAATTTTTTTTGAAAGAGCTAATATAATCATGATTTCATCTGAATATATGGGTCAACTGTGATTTTTTTTGGAGTCAAATTAAATAGAATATGTGCCCCCTTTAAAAAAAATAGAAAAGGTATAAAATGTGTATCAATCATTTTCCCCTAACTCTATTATCTCCAACCCGCGTCATTCTCTTTTCCCACTTTAGAAATGACGATCCAATTTCCCCTCTATTGTGAAGGAGAAATTAACCTTATACTTTGCAACTTTGCCTGCGATAATTCCAGTAGAATCTGGCAAACTGCGACAACATCAACGACAACAAGGAAGCATCGGCGAATCAGTGGCACCGATGGTGGATCAGTTGCAAGATGCGACAGTTGTACCGGTTCAAAAATTATTAGTCATTTTAAAATTTTAGAATTTCTTGTTGATTTAGCGTTTATAAGTGTTGCAGATTGAAAATTATTTCCTCGCTTTGGTCATCATTTTCCATTCTAACCCTATAGGTTGGAAGAAAGTTGTGTTTTTTTATAGTTTTGTTGCATTTTTGTTTAAGCTGATTTTTTTGTGAGATTAGCAATATTTTGCGATTGTGTATGTTTATGTCTGTTGTGCCTACATTTTTGTGCATCCCACTAGAAATATTTTGTTCAAAATGTACTAAGCTAGGTTTTTAGCTTTCAGGAATGAATTTTGTGAATAGGGGTTGTGTTTTTTTTTGTGTGTTGGTCTTTGGCTATTTTAAATTTGTGTTGGTATGTATTGCTCTATGAATATTGTATTGGTCCAATGTTTACTGTACCGTAGAAAATCATGCAATGTTCGGATGTACAATTAATGCAGGATGAGTTCAACCCTGTATATAGTTTAAAGATACATTATTGGGATAAGTGGAAGGTTGTGGGGAGAATTGATCCCGATATGTACTCCCTAGTTGTGTTGAAGTTGAATGTTATGAAAGTGTTTATGGGGGGTGTGGAAGCATGGAATAACATGGATTTCAATTGTACGTTCAAATGTCCAGAAAACATGGGTATGAAAGAGTTGGAAACCAAGGATGAGGTACAAAATATGTTCAGGTCATGTACAAGTCTTAATGTCATGGATGGTTTTGGTAACGTTGTACATAGTATCAGAGAAAGCGAAGACGATTCATGTGAGTCTTCTGTTAGGGCAGTGGATAATGTTGAGAGTAGTAAGCAAAGGAAGGTCCAGGGCAAGAGCACAATGCAAGCAAATTAAGAAAAATCTTGAGGGCTACTAGACAAAAGGACATTGCGAGTTTGGATATGCATGTTGTGGTGTCAGGGGGCAACAACGAGGATGAATCATACCATGATGAGGAAGAAGATGAAGAATTATCGGACAATGTTAATGAGTGGGTGAATATGTACACTGAAGAAGGCAGAGAGGTAAAATTTGATGTTGAGAAGGTTGAGATGGATGTTGATGCGGAAAGGGAGTTTGATAATGACTTCTACAATGAAGGGGATTATCATCCTCTTAGGAATCATTAAAATCAGAAGGAATTCGAGACGGATAAGGGTGGGAAGATAACATTGAAGTAGGATATGATATTTCAAACACAAAATGCCTTCAAACATGCCTTGGTTGATTTCTCCATCCAATAAGGTTTCATACTTTCACATGTCAAGAGTGAGAAGAAACGGTTGACGGGGGTTTTCAAAGATGAAAATAGCAATTGGCGGCTACACAACTTAGCCTAACATGATGGTCACACCTTCTGCATCAAGAAGCTAGAAGGTGAACATATATGTAGGATTGCTGGTAGAGTATTGACACCACAAATTTGGATAGATAAAAGGATCATGGGTATAGTGACGACTTACGGGAACGTGTCAAACTAGGTGTTACTGGACAAGTTGTTGGCCTTTGGTTTGCAATCGAAGAGACACCGATTGATGAGAGCTAAAAGAAAGGACTTGGAGATGATAGAGGGAAATCTTGGGGAGTCATTCAAAATGATCCCCAAAAGAATTATTGGATATATCACTTTGTATAAACATGTGAGGTTATATTAGCACATACAAGTTATTTTTTAATGTTTTTTAGGTTCTTTAGTTGAACTGTTAGGGTTATATAAACACTTTTATATTAAGGTTAGGGTAATATCGGCAATTTAATAATAGCAAATTTTGGTATTGAATTGTGCAGCCACTGGAATTGTCTATCACTGAGTAGCCACTGGAATTGTCCAGCCATAAACAGCCAGTTAGTATACCTATCCAAATAGAAATAGAGTAGTCACAGGTGGAGGCTTAAGGCCGGGAAGGGGCAAAGAAGTTAAAGCCTAGAAAGCCGACCAATCGAAAGAACCCCAACACTACGACAGTTGAAGAGGTAATCTTATCCCAAATTAAATAATATTTTAAATTAACGTCATCAATATTTCTTACTTGATAAATACTACAACCAAATTTCTCAAATTATGCCATAAATTTGGTAGGAAGGATAGGAGATGGCTGATGTCAATTCATCAGTTGACCAAATTCAAGGAATTCCATATTTGGAGTTTGAATTTGAGCAACTTAAGGTTGCATCGTCTGATAGTGTCAAGAAATAATTAGGAAGACATGGTTTCAAAACCTTGATTTTTCCCCATCATCGAACTGAGCCACGTGAATAACCAGGTTGGTGGACTCAGTGCGGATGTGGTTGCGGATGAAATGGACATTGACCCACAGAAAGCCCTGGTTGTATACACAGGAGTAATGTTTGGTGGTTTGGAAATTTTTCTGCCTAACTATTTGGAGAATCCTATGGGTGACAAGGTTGAGGATCATGCTGCAGCAGAAATTTATATAGCCATTAATAACACTTAGACACTCAACAAGGGTGATGGGAAGAAGAGGAACCTGATGCCACCGTTGCGGGTGACTTTGATATAGTTTGTAATGAAATTACAGAGATCGAAGCCCTTGTACAAGATACTGTGGCCCACAATATCGTACCCTCATTTGACATCATAGGGACTGTAATGGTTACTCCAACAATTGCACACATACCAAGCATCATCACTGGAGAGGTAAATTAGGTCAAATGCTTACTTTACTAATTTTCCCGATTCTCAAATTCAGTTGCAAGTACTTTCATATTTCAAATTATTTTTCACATGATAGGATGTGGAGAATTTTATCTGCATGCTATGAACCTTTCAGATGGTAGGTCACTTGATGTGCACCTAGAAGCATATATTTCCTAATGCATTTATCAAATTTGTTAGTAGTTTTTGTATGGTTGGTTGCTAAGTTTAGGTGAGTTTACATCAAAAGGGGTTTAGATAGCCTTTGTTAGTTTTCTTTTCTAAATACCTCGTTTTGTAGATTATATAAACCTAAGGGATTTTATGTCCTTACGAGCATCTAAATCCTATTTCGTGAGCTTTATTGTAGATCGTTCGTAACCACTTTGGAGTAGACTTAGTGAGGGGCATTTGCAAGAATGATAGAAGATATTGAAGGCCATTCGCAAGGATGGTAGTAGATCGAAGGCCACACCCTTAATCGTTGTAGTAGATGGAATGTGCTGAAGAGAAGGAGTTGAAGCCCGAAAGATCTGGAAGACCGGAACGGATCATGCCCCTTTGCACGTACCGTGCCAACCAAGAGGACCATGTAGCTAAGTACTGACACGGTTTGTATCCTATTGCACGACCTGTGCACCTTGAAGGTTAAGACTCGAAGTTCCAGTCACGGTCTGCAAGAAACTGCATTACATGTGCCGCTCATACAGCCAAAATGCCCTTCCACTCAGTGAACTGCAAGGAATTACATGGGCCGCGTGCTCAGTTGGCCGAGAAACCGTTTCCAATTAATGGCCATGCACTTTTGCATGGGTTTTGAAGTACGAGCTGCGTGCTATTGTACAACCCGTGCCGACGTGGATGCTAGGGTTTCCCTTTGTTTTATGCCTCTGTGAGGCCCGCTTTCCACCTACTATTTGAAGTGCACTAGTCTACTAGGGTTTAGGGAGCCTTCATAATTATAGTTTCATTTTCCTAGTTCTTAGAGTAGGTAGAGAGAGAAAGAGAATAGCTCTTCTCTCTTATTTACAATTTCCTAGTTTGATGCCTATGACATTAAATCCAATGCTTAAATTGAGTTCAATGTTCATGGAGTAGTGTAATTACTTGGGGATTAAATTTGTATTCATAAGAAAGTACTGATTTTGTGAGATTCTAGGTCTCCTCTTCTCGGTCCATTAAATTTAGTGTTTGCCTCTCTCTCTCTCTCCCCCCCTCTATTTCTCCTAAATGAAGGAGAGAGAGCCCCATTTTCTTTTTATACCTTTTATTTTTTATGCTTTTTAGGGCTATTATTAAAAAGGAAAATTTCACTTTTGCTTGTACTAGATCTAACTTTATAGATAAGGAAATAGCATATTCTAGAGTTTCATAGGGTATCATGGAATACGTTGTATATTCTAGAGTTTCCTAGGGACTCATGGAATGCCTTTGTAGACATAACTGCCATCAGTGTGAATTTTACATTCTATCATGGTACAAGCCAATATTGTCTAAATCCAAATTTATCCCCTTTCTTTCTTCTCGATATTATATCAAGATCATCGCTGTAAAAATAATGTTCAAATAGTGGGAGATGGCGCAAAACAACGCTATTAAAGCTCTCTGTTGGAGACTACTTCTACCCAGCGGTGAGAAAGAAGCTGCCGACAGAGCTGGTGGATAGCACCACGTACAAAGAAGGGGAGAAGCGAGACAAGTGGCTGACGAGGGACTTCAGAACCTAATATTCACTACCAAAGCTTGATGAACAATGGAGAACCATGTTGGCGACTTAAGTGTAAGGAGTGAACCCCATTAGAGATCAGGAGGAATTGTAGCAGTGTGTATATTTTCTTCAACAACTGAAAAATCAAAGCAACATATGATGTTTTCTCATCGACGGTGGGAGTTAAGGGTCACCAACGACGATTAACAGATTTAGTAGATTTGACAGGGGCAATTTTGCATAGGAGGGTCGAGTCACCAAGTTGGGTACAATACGCACAGATTTGCAGTACAATGCGGTTTGGTCGATAGCAAATACAATGTGGGTCGATGGATGGGTAGGGCTTAAAAAATAGGTCGGGTCTAGGGTTTAGGTCACCAGGGCGGTTGGGTCACCATGGTGGGTTGGGTCTAGAATTACACAACCGTTTAGGTCACCAAGTTGGGCTGCATCGGGAAGGTTCTCTCAAAAAGTGGTTGGGATGGGTTATTATGGCTAGGTTGGTTTCCAAATTACAGGTCAGATTAGCTACAACACGGGTCGAAAGAATTTTCAGCACCAATATAGGTACACTCTAAAAATTCAAATGATATGTAAGAATTAATCAAATTAAAATTTATTTATTATGTTTAATTTCAAAGAAATTTTATTCTCCTTTGATAAAGAAATGTTGTTTTAACCTCAATTAGCGACTCTACAGTGGAAGCACTCCCACTTGATGCCTATATTTCCTTATATATTTTTTGGTGATAGCCACAAACTCGGAAGACATCCAGCACAACAATGGTTGTTGCGTTGATATCCTTGGTTATAAAATGCAGTACAAGACTAGTTGTAGCGACACAATGTGCGAGGGCTAAGTCCAGCAATTTGATTTGGGTAGGGAGAAATCTTGCTGGTAATGGCTAAACTGATTTTTTTAGTTATCTTGGTATGGCCTAGGAAGAGAAGTTTTTTGGCGGACAGCGGACGACGATGACTACAAAAATAATATGTTTTTTCATAAATTAGGGGTATCACTCAATGATGAGAATTTTTTTACTTTTGTTTTTTAATAATATGATTTCTTTTTCGTTGATTTTAACTAAGATCCTAGATTTGTAAGATTCTTTTAGTGATGTGCTTCTGCATGAATGGGTTAGATCCCACTACTCATGTAATATGTATGACTATGTTTTAAAGCCTTCAACTTAGTAATCATTAATATGAAGGGTTGGATACCCTGAAACCCCATCATAAAGGCAGTTTACTCCATTAATTTTTTGAAAAAAGAAACATTTGATGGTTGATTTTGAATGTTATCACAACGGTTGAAGTCTGATGACATTATCACAAAATTGTGGGTTCGAATCTCACCATAGATAAATGGAGGTATGTATTATTTGGGTCACTCAACTTTTTTATTTAATAAAAAAACACGTTGAACGGTTTTCATTGTGATAATAAGTTTTTGTCAATTAAATGACAATAACTTATAAGGGTGACAAAATAGACCTGCAACCAATGGTCAAGTGTGTTGTCTATTTTTAAATTCGGGTGGACATGAGGGAAATGAGTAATGAGTTAAATGGGTAATGAGTTAAATGAGAAATGGGTCAAATGTGTAAGTGAAATATATGGGTTGGGATGGTTGCATTTGCTGGTTGACCCATATGGGTAGAAAATTACAGGTTTACACATATGAGTTGGTATATAAACTTATATGGGTCTGGGTTGAAACCCAAGGGTCTACCCATATGTGTTTGTATATAACCCACATGGGTCAAAATATGGGTTGAAACCCATGAATTTACCCATATGAGTTGCTAAATAGACCCCTTTTGACCCGTGAGTTAACTTATTTTTAATCCACGGGTTGGGCGGGTTTCAACTCCACCCGTTTTGACCCGAATCATTATAACCCGTTGTAAAATGGGTCTAAATGGGTCAAATCAATAATTTTTAATTACCCATGTCATCCAACCCACATTCGACATGTCCACCCGTTTGCCACCCCTAAAACATGAAATAAAAAGATAGATTTTATTACTCAAATTTGAGGTCAAAATAGCTTAACAATTCAATGTCATTTGAGGGTGTCTAGTGAACAAGAAGTATTTTGTTAATCTAAATATAGTATAAATTTAAAAACCACCAAAATGCCTAATTTTTTGAATATGTAAATATTTTGTATAGTTTAGTTATTAAAATTACAAACATTAGGTGATCATTTTAAACTAGCATAATTATGCTCTCTTGGAACTTTTTATCTAGCTACTTAAAAAATCTAATGATTAAAATTAACGACTTATATATCGAATATCAACGATTACTACTACAACTTTTCATAGAGACGACTCTGTGTGATCAAATGCTAATTTTTAAAGGGTTAAGGAGTCTGAATAAATCGAAGGGTGGTTGATTCCTTCATTTACTAATTTTTGAGGTCATTTTAAACCTTTATATGTACATAATAACAGTGTAGATTTATTAGGGAAGTAACTTTTATGAGTAGCATAATCATGTTCCTTGGTTATTTTTGGTAATAGTCCAAGCTACTTATGTGCATCCTTGTCTCTCCTATGCTCCATTTATATTCAAGATTTTGACTTCTTTGTCTGCTATCTCCGAGATCATCACGTGATTAATTTATATTTGTGGCCGTTGTGTTATATCTTTAATATCAGGAGCTTGCAACCGTATTTTTATTATAGTAGCATCAACTTGGACAAGATTGAACGTGGTTCGTGGATCTAACTCCCTCTCCTCGAGATTTGATCATTCTTATTTTTTTCATATATACCATATAGTGCAGGGGAAGAAAAATATGGACTCATTATTTGGGGTCCTCTGAAACCAATTCCATAACCATGTTTGAATGTTCAATGTGCCAATGTCAAAGTTGGAACCCGCGGATGACGTTTTCCAAATGATTTTGGTTAATAAGCATAAAATTCATGATAAGAAACAAGAAAGTAGGTTGTCGAACTAAAATTCAAATTTTTTATTCAAACATAAAATTCACATTAGATGATTGATTTTTAGATCTATTTATTTTTTAATGATGATATAACTTATTCTTTCCCACTTTACTGAGGAGTGTAAGTATTTCCTTCTTTTTGTTTAATAAAAAAGATTTTCATTTAAATTAGTATTTGTTGAGCTAATAATAATTGAGATGAATTGAACTCAATTGAAATCAATTAATTGAATTGAAAGAAGAAGGAAAAAATTAACTACTAAAGACCCAAACGTGAAGAATCTCATCTTATTTTTGTGTCAAAGATGGCCTGGAATGAGTTCAACTACTGAAAAAATACAAAATTCAAATTATCAAAGGGATGTTTTCCTGAGCTAGATGACCTATTAACAAAACAAAACATTTTATGGAAGTAAAGGGTGAAAATAAACTGGCTGAAGGACGGGAATAAGTACAAAAAGTTCTTTCATGCATGGGTAACAAAAATAGGGAAGGAACCACATTTTGCAACTCCAAGATAGCTCGGGTGCCTTGATAGCGAACCTGAGAAGTTTACAAGCTCTTGTTGTAGATCACATCAGCATGGTCTTCGTCAAAGAGTCGATATTTCCCCTAGATGTGCTTGGCCAAACAACAGTGGAAGGTGTTTTGAAGCTAGTAAAACCCTCAGTCACATCAGAATAAAAAACAAACTCACAGCACTGTTCTCCAACTAAAAAGTCAAAATAGTGGTGTTCCAGATGAACAAATGGAAGATATCAAGGCCAGATGGATTCCCGACGAGGTTTTTCCAACACTAATTAAGGAAGTTAGGAGGGGCTTTACAAAAATATTATAGAATATTTCAACACTTGGGAGATGCTAAAGGAGTGGAACATCATGAACATCACACTCATCCTGAAAGTTAAGGTACAAAAAACCCTTTGATTTACGACCAATTAATTTATTCAATATTATTTATAAAGTTATAGAAAATATTATTGAAAATATTATTGCAACTAGACTAAAATAATCATGGGTTTTCAATTTCAAGGAATCAAACGGTTTCTATCTAGGGAATATCCATAGTCGAGAATTCCTTAACAACGCATGAATTTATTGGAAAACATTAAGAAAAATAAAAAAGGGAAGAAAATAGTGGTTGTGCTAAAATTGACATGAGCAAAGCATATGATAAAGTCTCATGGACGTTATTGGAAAGCGTAGTGGTAGGGATGAGATTCCCACCACTATGGAACCGGATCAGAGAATGTGTCACCATGGTCTCATACTCATTAAGGTTCAATGGGATGTACTCGCAACAATTCATACCAAAACATGGTCTGGGGCAAGGATGCCCACTATCCCCAATCCTCATCATCATATGTTAGGAAGCACTCTCGTTAATGTTGGCGTCAAAACAATTCCATGATGTTTTCAAGGGGATCCATATTGGAAGCGCAATACCGCGGGTATCAAATTTAATAATCCCAGATGACTGCATATTATCCTTCGAAGTAACGCTGGCTAGTATAAGGAAATTAGCATCCAACTTGAATATATATGCAGGACACTCGTTACGGCAAATCAACTTTGACAAATTAGCATTGCTAGTGAGCCCATATGCGGATATCCACACATTAAATCAAACAAACCTTCAATGTCAAATCAGATCTCACACATGGAAATGCTTAGGCCATAATTTAAACTTTGAAGGCTCAGGGGTTAAGATGTTTAAGTTTACGCAAGATCATATCTAAAACAACAATGTGGAGGGAAAATGACATGTCAGTTATGGGTAGAATTACCTTATGTAAGCATGTACTAATATTTCTCGCACAATATACAATTGAGACCTTTAAGATCCAACAACTACTGCAAGATAATTGTATAGATATATGGATAGATTCATATAGGCGGGCGACTCGAAAGGTAGAAACATCCATTGAAAGTCATGGCCCAAATAATGCATGTCTAAATGGTGGGGGGAGGGGGGGCTAAGAATGTATTCTACGTTGGAGATTAACCAAGCCATGCTAAGAAAGCAAGCCTGGTCTTTAATTATGAACAGAGAGTAGTTTTTCTTAAAATTCTTCACAACAAAGTAATAAAAAAAATAGGGATTGCTATAAATAAAGGCAAAGCAAAGCAACTCTAGGAGTTGGAGATGCATACTCTGGGGACTTGAGCTCATCAAACCTCGTCTAAAATGAAAGATAGTCACTGGAACCAAGTTGGATATTTAAGCAAATTAGATCCCTAATTAGAAAAATCCATGTCATTTAAAAGGACAAATCCTACCAAGACTAGAGTTTAAAGTAAGCAACCTAATAGACATAAAAAAATAAGTGGAGGATGACGCAACTAAAGACACTATTCCCACATAAATACATTAAGAAGATAGTCGAGAAACATGCACGAAGACATGGGCTTAGAGTGGAAGACTATGAAGCATGGGAAAAAATCAATTGGGGAAGTTTATAGTCTAATCGAGATAGCACACTGCATGGGAAAATAGGTGAAAATGGATCCTTCCGCATCCACAAACATGAGGGTATCACATGGAGCTACAATGATGTGGAAAAAATTGGCACAATGGAGTACCAGAACAAATCAAGTTTCCGATATGGAGAATGATACATAGAGCATGCCCAACAAAACTGACTTTGCGAAGAATAAGTCTATATATATCAATGAAGGCCCAAATGTGCTCAACATGTTAGGAACCAATGGAGCATATGATCTTCAAGTGCGACTTTGCAAGAAAAGTTTGCAGGCGCAACATGTTAGTTTTGATTTTTATAATATGATGATGATAACCTTGGGAGAATAGCTACAAAAGTGGTTCAAAATTGCTCTGGAAAAGGAAGACAATGAGCTGACACGTGTAAGCATATCGCTATATGGTATGCTAGGAATAAAGCCACGAACAGGAACCCTTGTCCCAAGAACAACTTTGGCCATAATAAAGTCCTACTCTACTGGAGAAACAACATGTACGACCACAACAAACTCTGATTTATTGAACCCAGATGCAGTGTTAAACATGAGTTGTAAGCAAACCCTACCTGATATGAATCTTTGACTGCACTTGGAATCTCGCCCAACTTAGTATAGACGCACAAAATTCATACTCTAGCCCACAGGGTAATCTAATTTTGACTTGCTCATTAACTAGCCCGCATGATTAGTTCACAAGGTTATTGATACTCAATTAACCTGCATGATTAAGCAACAATGAAGACACTCACAAGCATTGCGTATAACTCAAAATTTTGAATGTTTGATTGATAAAATTGTGTGTATGGATCGGCCATATCCCTCTATTTATAGGGTAAAATTTGGCCAGTACAAATAGAAACTGAAAAGAATTATGGCAATTTTAAGAAGCTAATACCACATCTAACTAGAACTCCTAAAATAAATGGTAATCTAGTCGAATTCTTCTTCAAGTAACCTTGAAGAATATTATCTTATCTAATCTTACCCAAACTAATTCTAATCAAATCAAAACTCCTAAATTACAATATTTCAAAATTAATTCTAAATATGAGCACGTTACCTCATTAAAAAACCCAACGGAAAAAGAGTATAGTGTTAAACTCCTAAAACACTAAACTAAGAAAAATATAATAAATGACATTTTTGAGATCGTATCACTACAACTAGAGAAACCAACCTAGGAGAATGAAATAGCAGGAGATATATAACTAAGATGACAGGGAAACAAAACCGCAACTATTATCCACAACACGAATGGACTGTGATAAAGAAAAACACTGCTTACTATGAAGAAATGGGAACGGGGAAGCGGCTTGGTGTGCATACATGAAATGGTACAACATAGAGTGGCAATGAAAATATCGTATTAAATCATTATCGGCAACCCAAACAGAGTTATTAGCAATACTAAAAGCAATTAAGGAGGCATCTCTCAAGAGCAAAACACACTTGATAATCAACACAAATTGCGGTAGCACCTCCTGATACATAAAGCTATTCAAACTATTGATGAATAGAAAAATTCAAATTCTAAAAACGGCCTCCGTTAGATTGGTAATTGTCTAAATTGTTCGACGACTAATCATCGGGACACCCTTGTTAGCCCGGATAAGAATAAGCCCATTATTTTTCTTTAAGAAGCTCAACTACTTGGGCTTGCAAAGATTAGACCATAAAAACGGTCTCTACAGGTGGGCAGGCTGATGAATTGAAAATCAGGCCTTCCAAATTCTAGTCCATCAAAAAATGCAATGTCAATTTGGTCAACGACCATCTCTGACCGGGCTCGTCCCAGTCAGGCACTCACCACAATTACTCAAAACCAGCACATACCAAATCAAGCCCTATAGAACGTACACAGTACTTGTGGGACCCGGTAGGGCACATCTCGTGATAATTAGTCCACCGTCCAGTTAGATTCCTCAAACTCAATCCCCACCGTCAGAAGTCACCCCAATCCAACGGTCCTCCTTCATCCAAAAATCCCTTGACCACTCCCACTTGTACTCCCCGCTTCCAAACTTGTACCTCCGCCCGACACTTTTTCACCGTCAAATTTGTAACCCCACCAGAAAAACAGTCAAAAAAGCCAAAGCATTTCCTCAAACCACTCTCCACCCTTCAAATCCTTACTATTTCTCCTTCCTCCACAATTCAACCCAAACAAAAAAACGGTGAAAAAACAACCACAACCTAGATCCCGAAATCCACCCCCGCAGCAACAATGACGGCGCGTGAGGAGAACGTGTACATGGCGAAGCTGGCGGAGCAGGCGGAGCGGTCCGAGGAGATGGTGGAGTACATGGAGAAGGTGTCGAACTCGCTGACGGCCGGAGCGGAGCTGACG
>JAULKM010000002.1:3923766-3943618 GCA_032355605.1 Rubia tinctorum
CTACTTCTCCTTTGCTTTGATATGAAATCCAAGAGCATGATTTAGAGCTTCTAATGTTGTTGGTGATTTGATGAATTTCTAGATAAATGTGATAATGTTGAACTCTTTGTCATGTTTGTTTTGTGTAGCAAATGAGATAGGTTAATGAACGTTGAACGTTCTAGGATAATCTTGTGTAAATGCAAGAATTGGTTCAATACTTAGACATGGTGTAGTGTTTATAAGTGTTACCAAGCTTGTTGATTCCTCATGCTTAATTCCATTGATGGGATACCTTTAGGCATTGATCGACTAAAGGGGTCATTAGTGAGGTTTAGCGAGAGATGTCGAATTCACTCTTGTAAACTACTATAAAAGAAGGATAAAAGATTTATCTTCACAACAAGTAGTTAAAGTAGTGAATAGGTAGTGGATTCAATGATAGATACGAGGTTTGGAAGCGGATATACATTACCCCCCAAGGCTTTGTCATTTGTAGTTTTTATTCTTTTTATTAGCTTGTTGCACGATTAGCATAGTTACTTAACCTTGCTAGTTTTGTTGTCTTTACTTTCATAACTTAGGAAAACCAAACCCAAACCCTCCTCCTTTTACTTGCTTATATATATATATATATGTATGTATGTATGTATATATATATATATATCTAGGCTTATATGCACTCTTATATGTGTAAACCCTTAGAAATATCCCTCTTCTCTGTAGTTAGTAAGCAAAAAGGACTTATAAATTGTAACTTTGAGAGGTACGGCGATAACCTCCCAACTCTTGCTTATGTAGTCAATCCTCTCTTTCTCCCTACATCCAATTTCTTGAGTTATCACTGGGCACAAACACCCAATCCAATCCTTGTCATTTTGATTAGCGAAGAAATACATGTACCTTCACAATAAATTTCATCACATTAGAATAGCAATTTTTTTTTGAAATATTGGATATAAAATTTCAGTGAATATAATACTCACAGTAGGTAGAGGGACATTAGCATTTGGTTAACTTGGTCACATTTCCGTAGGTATTCAAAATCACTACACAATGCGAAGATTTTCCGCTTTGAACCAAATACGCATTCATTTCCCAAAAATGAATATGTTGAGTTGCGTTCATGACTTGAAATCATATTATACAACACCCGTACGAAGTGGGGTGAAATCCTTAATGACTTGTGGTGGTGCAACCGGAGGTCTAATATTGTTGGGTGTTGTTTGCATGAGTTTTGGTGTCGGCGCCATGGTGACTTTCAAATGTCGATACTTTATAGGATCAACATACATAAAACGATGAGGCCACAAAAGAAATATTTCTCGTGCTGGTCCTACTCGCTTGTAGTGATCATCCAAAATTGGCAATGGGGCGTTAGGTTTCACCAGATGCTCCAACGAAACTCTACAAATACCATCCGCAATTAGAATGGAGTGATGATGTCGCATCAACTCGTGTAAAATTCCATCGACTACATGGAGTGGTCTACCCCGAACGCTTTGATCAATGTATAGCTCACACAAATTTGATGTCCACATAAAAAAAAGAGGTTGTCTTTAAGATGATTGGGAGGCCGTCGTCGTGTCTCTCAAAGATAGTATTTACGGGTCCTAATTATAGCTAACTACTAGAAAGTAGCTAGTTGCAAATAAGCACACAAAGATGTCACTTTAAGTGTGTGGAAACAAAGTGGGGGTTTTGAGTTTAGAAAAATACTACAACTACTTTAAGCAACTAGATTAGTAAACGATTAAAATGAACGATGTAAATACAATCACAACTAGTACAAAATATGTAACTAAGATTATAACGAGTCTTGCGCGCAATTGGTTTACATTTATAGCTATCCTTTGATCACTAACTAATTATCCTATTATTATGCATTAATCACATATTTTAGAGAATGTCAACACCTTTCAAGTGAAGACATTCTCACCTCTCCTCGGTTATAGTTAGAGTGGGTGATTAACGTCACACAATAATTCTTACCGTTGGGTCACTCAAGACAATCGGCGTCATAGACTTCCCCGAGAATAACAATAAACATGGAGACCCAACACAACTACCTCAATTCCCTACAAACGAGAAACATATAGATAGCAAATGTATATCTACTAAATACGACTACGAGGATCAGCCTTCATGCTGGACATTATTAGTGAGTCACATCGATAATTAGGCAAACTCATTCAAATTCATCCTAAACCTAAGAAATTTCATCAAACAACAATTATAATTAGTTGTCACCCCTAATTACAACCTAACGTCAATCAACAATAATCACATCGACAAAATGACAAAGGCTTCCGGGTTTGACCAAAAACCTAGCAAACAATAAATTCACAATCGCCAACTAGTTGATAATCCTAGTCTAAATCATACATTAATCACACAACGGAGCACAAAAAATACTTGATAATCAAAGCACAAAATAGGATAAACCAAATCTCATAAATTCATACTAAAAATGCTTACCAATTGCTCCCAACTGTATATTTAGCCTAGATAACTAAAACCCATAACAAGGGGTTGAAATCCCATGGTAGATAAGCAATAAATGAAGATGAGTTAATGAAAACTAAGGTTTCGAAGAGTAGAAAGTCGGGCATATGAAGAAAGGACAAGATAGAAGCTATTTATAGTCTAAGGGGTCAAGATTTGGCCAAGAATAGTAAAAAAAGCAGATGGGTAAAATGTCAAAACGTCAAAAAATAGCATTCTAAAAACTATAAATAGTTATCTATAGGCTGCACGCAAAATGCGCGGGCCGCGCACTCGTTGAAGTGCTTGGTTAGGCACGGTCTGAGCATCACATGCGTGGCCGCGTACCTCCCTACGCGGGCCGCGTGAATTGCTTCTAAGGGATGATTCTCCTCTTTGCTTTGAGGCGTGCGGGTGCATGGCTAAGTGCATGGGCCATGTGCCCCCGGCCGGTCGGCCGACCGATCTTCCATCAGTCGACCAGCCGGTCTTCACGTCTATTGGTTGGCCCGTCTTCACGTCGGTCAGCTGGTCTTCTTTCTTCAAATTCGGACCTTTTCTTTTACCAAATTGTATTGGCCTTCACTTCTAAGCTCTTTTTTATTTGTTAATCTTCATTCTCAAATCTTTCATCATGATCATGAAAGGCATTCTAAAAACTCCTTAAACTAAAGACTTACGATATAACTTCTAAATCGCCATCCTAAAATTTTTATTAAAAAACATCAATTATCTTTACATAAAACCCTAATATATTACACATGTGAGGTTCAAATGTGCTAAAAAGATATGAGAACATTATACAGAAGGACACAATTCCATTAAACTCAAAATAGGTTACAAAAACAAGAACTTAGCTATGAAAACCAAAAATGGTCATCTAAACCCCTTATGATATAAAACCTACCTAAATCTACCAATCTTCTAATAAAAAAGATAACAAAAGAGATGTTAAATGCTTTGAAAAATACATGCATTTAATGTCTCATCAAATCACCCACACTTTAAACTTTACTCATCCTCGAGCAGACAATAACAAGCAAAGACCGAAGTGCAGCTAGCATGCAAAAGTTTTCCCAAAACACCCAACATTTTATTCGTAGACTACCCTAGCCCCCAAGATATAAAAATCTCTAACTCTCTTATATCCCAAATCTTATAGAAACAACCAACAAACCATAACAATCCCAAATCCTACGGTAATCCAAACAACCAACAAACCATAGCAAGAGCGAGGTATACATATAATGTAAAGCTAACTTAATCTACCCAAAAAGCTTCAAAATAGACAAACCAAGAGAAACATAAAAAGTTTCATTTTGCCTAGGAGCCCTCTCGGGTTTTCATCCTAACTTCACACATATTTTTTTTCAATGCTTACCCTCACTTTTTCCACATCATTTGGCCTATCACTCTTGCATAGGTTGGCCTTTCGAGTTTTCAACCTATTCACACCCCCTCCCAATTTAGCCTAATTTCCCTCTCAGGTTTTCAACTTAGCGGAGTTTTTTATTAATTTTTTTAAAGAAGGTAAATAAAAAATTTACAACAAATGAGCAAATATGAACATCCAAATCCCCTCCCCACACTTAGATTATGAAATATCCCCAATGCATATAGCTAATCAAAAGGAAAAGTAGGGAATAAGAATATGAAATGCTCACAATTAGGACCTTGAAGGCCCTGCGCCACCGTCTTGGTTCACGCATCTCCTTGCTCTCCCTTCTTCGCGTCCCCTATGATTTTCCTCTAACTTTTGTGGTGGGGCATTACCGAAGGACAATGAGAGCATTTCACGAATTTCATACAGGTTGTCATTCATGCCCTTATAAGTGTCCTCGACAAAATACTCGAGGCTCTCCACCCGTTGGTTCATGCCAACTACTCTTTGTTCCATGCTTCTAAGCCTATTGTCAATATTATCAAGTTTCTCTTGCATGGTTTTGAAAGATTCATGTGGTTGAGCAAATGAGCCCGGTGGTGGAGCTTGTGGTGGTGTGGCAATGCCGCCTCCTGGCACTTGAGATGACAGCTCACTAAGAGTAGTGTCCCAAGGGGGAGGGTAGTCCAAAGATAACTTTGTGAAACCCACTAGGTGGTCTGAAGGAAGCACCATGTAAGGTTCTCTTTCACGACGAAGTAAAATGAACTTCGTGAGGTCTTCTGTCTTTTTGATCATTTTTGCATTTACCAAACTCTTGATAGTGTAGAAGTTATCATCAGGATGGAGATCAACTGGCACAAAACTTGGCAGGATTTGAATATGCATATGTCATCCCAAGAGTGTAATAATTTCTCCAACACAAATGCACTCTGAATCTTTGTCCGGCAATCCTATGCATCCATCAACCTATGTGTCAACCCATTCCTGGTAACCATGTTCGTGTGGTGTACATGCCCAAAGACATTTCAAATCATATGTTGGACAACTATTATACTCCCCTTGACATATAAGTGTAGGAGTGAGAAGACGGTAGATAAAATGGATCCCCGGATGGATAATCGAAGAAACTTTTGATCGATGAGTTCTTATTTCCTCTGTGAGAAGTTTCCAAAATCCTTGGTCGGTATATCCCTCTTCTTTTTGAATACCTACACGTTTGCGGTGTAGTCCCACCTAAAAGTCAACATTGCATCATCATAAGAGATCTTCCTCTTTCTATCACTTAGGTGAAACACGATCCCCAGGCTACCATCTTCACAAGTGATCTTCTTCACCGTGGAGAGGAACTCTAGTGTCTATGATCTATAAGTGGGTGCATTGGCCTTCACGAAGTGGTCTACGCCAATAAACCCAACTTAATCAATACATCCCTATCCGCAAATCGGGTGGCAATAATGGATCTATGGTAGGTCAACCTCTCCCATCTTTCAGCATATTCCCCAACTATTTTTTTCAAACCATCATAAGGAAGGGATTGGTCATAAACTAAGGGAGATGTTGGATCAGAGGAACTAACTTCTTCCGCTATTCTCTTCTCAGGGCCCATAAGAAAAATTGACTCAATTTCTCACCCCACAACAACAATGAAGTACAAAACCCAACCTCAAATACTACCACCGTACTAGTCCACAAAAATTGCACCAATGCCACCACCACAATAGTCCACAAAAATTGCACCAATGCTACCACCACAAATATAAACAAAGATGCCACAACACTATCGCCACAAAAATCCACAAAATGCACCAACACTATCTCCACAACAATCCACAATAGTACCACCACAAAAGTCCACAACAATCCACAGTAGTACCACCACAAAAGTCCACAACAAGCACAAACATTACCATCACAACCCACAATATTACCACAAAAAATCCACAAAAAGCACAAACACTGCCACCACAACAAGTATATCCACAACTTCAATCAAGAACTTATAACCACATTCATACACAACAATATCAACTATACCATTAAGTTCATCAAAACACATATGAAGGCAAATTTTCAATAATTACCCAATATGGTGCTTTGGCATTTTCGGGTTGAGTTGGGTGCTCCAAGTTGGCATAAAATTCTCCAATAATCCTTAATTTACAAGAAATATCAACATTTGATCACACCTCTTCTGATTGTTGAACACCTAATTGTTGAGTTTTGGATGTTCTCAAAAATAAATCTTCAATTTTCTTGGTTTGGGAGATGAATGGTTATGGTTGTTATGTCGAAAGTATTTAGGATTGGTATGGTAAGGTTTTCTATGTTAGAAATTGATGATTTAAGGAGCAGAGGTTGAAGGATGACGAATTTGGGTGTAGGAGAAGAAGAGAGAGTTGGGAGTGGATAAGGACTGGGAGATGGGAAAATTCTGCATTAAGAGAAGGAGAAAATAGGAGGAAAGGTAGGGAGTGAGGGCGCGCAACCATCACACTAAACGTACGGCAGCACTGTGTCATTGTGCCTGGCTGAGTGAGGGTGCTCGGGCTTGCGAACCAAAATTACATAGGCAGACGGCCCCAGGTTGAGAAACACGCGGCCCACGCGGTTTTGTGCATGGTCGCATACTAATGTTCTCGCGCGGTCCGTTTTTGCCCAAATTTCCTTTTTTCATTTTTTTCGCCTCGTTTCATCCCATTTTCCTGAAAAAATCAAAACAAATACCCCGAGCATAACATTGCTCCAAAAAAACAAAGATACACAATAATATGTGATCAAAACCAACAAATATTGAAGCTACATCAACAGAATTGCACGAGTAGCATCCGGATGACCAAAACCAAGTTTATTTAAGATCATCGGCACAACGTATTCACATTCTAAATCCTCTACTCACTAATCGGGTCATCGAGAAGGGTTTTCTTGACTAATTTCAGTTGGAAACTTTTTATAATAAGGTTTCACGCAGTGATCATTTACCTTGAAGACTTTAGAAGCCTCCTCACTCATAATCTCTGCCGCTCTGTGTGGGAAAACCTTCACCACCACAAAAAAGGTCTAATCTACTTTGACCGATATTTACCCGGAAACAACCAAAGGTGTGACTAGAATAGGACTTTTGGCCAACGTCAAAGCCATTTATGGTGATCAAACTATCATGCTTGGCCTTAGTTCCTTCCTTGTAAATTGCGGAGTTCTCATAGGAGTCATTCTAAATCTCCTCAAACTCTTGGAATTGAAGCATTCGACACACACCAGTTTCATCCAAATCCATATCAAAGCTTTTTAGGGCTAAGTATAGTGTCCAAGCTCAACCAGTAAGTGACACGGCTTCCCAAAAACCACCTGATATAGAGACATTCCAATCGGGTTCTTATGGGCCATTCTATATGCCCACAAAGCATTATCTAGCCGGATGCTCCAATCCTTCCTATTCGGGTTGAACATTTTCTCAAGGATGGATTTGATCTCTCGATTGGAGACCTCGGCATGACTATTTAATTGTGGGTGATAGGCCATGGAGGTTTTATAGGTCACTCCATATTTCTTCATCAAAGTTTCGATTGTGCGATTGCAAAAGTGGGTTCCTTGGTCACTAATCATGGCTGTCGGAATCCCAATTTGGGAAAAGATATTCATCTTCAAGAACTCCGCCACCGCTTTTGAAGCGTTGGGCCGAGTGGCCTTTGCTTCGACCAACTTTGACATATAATCGAAAACAAGCAAAATATAGGTGCACCCAAAAGAGTTTGGGAAAGGTCTCATGAATTCAATCTCCCACAAATAAAAAAAACTCACAATACAAGATTCTTGTTTGTGACATTTCATTCCTTTAGGAAATGTTTCCCGTTCTTTGGCATTTATTGCAAGATTGACAAAATCTATAGGAATGTTTCATCATGTGAGGCCAATAGAGACATCTTTCTAGCACCTTCAAAGTGGTTCTCTTAGCACCAAAGTGATAAGATTGGTGAAAAGGATATGAATTGTTGAAAGCGTGTGAGTGCACATGCAATTTAAAAGTTCTGTAATTGGTAGTTTTATTATCGTTTATGCTGCGCTAGCTTATGACTCCACCTCTAGAAAGCTTTACTATTCTCACTGGTGAATTTAGGGGGCCCTCCCGTTAATGATTGGTAGTTCTATTTTTAATTTTTTTAGAAAATAATTGTATATTTGTTCTCAGTATAACGATAAATTTTCAACAACTTTAAAGAAATTTATTAGTTGTACATCTTTTTATTTATCCATTTCAATTAATATTATAATTTTTAAATTTGATTTTTTATTGTTATCTTTAATTACAAGTACTTAACGATTTTTTATGCTTATAATTTTAATTTTTTGGAAAGTTATCCTTTTATTCATTCATCATCATAAAACAAAATACTCACATGATTTCTATCCTTAAGAGTATGTTTTCACCCTGCTTGTTTTAATCAATTTATTTTGAGATAATTTGCAAGAAAACTATTGATAGGAGAAATTTAAATATACATTATATACAACTTAATATTGTACTAATCATGTGTAATGCAATGAAACATTCCTAGTTCAATTCATGATTGTCTTGTTGCGTTAATCGAAAAAAGCATGTCTCATAGAACTATTGAAGAAAGAGTTATTAAACTTTATTAAAATATAAAAAATATTAAAGAAATATTGTAATATTATATTATTTATACTGAAATTTAAGTTTCGTTAATATATTTTATTTTCTTGTATACTATTAATTATTATTAGTATGCCCCTACTGAATCTATTTTCTAAATCCGCCACTGACTATTCTACCGTCTGTATGAAATTGCCCTAGATCACCTCTTGGAGGCCCCCACAGATGGTGGCTATCCCGCTACTTTCAATTTTGGTGCCGCCGGGTCGACCATCTTGATTGGTTCGGAGATACCAGAGAACTATAAATGGATATTGAAACATTTTGTCGAATGATTTTCAGAGGTCGATAATTCCAAGATGTGGGCTGTAAATGAGGCCAAGATCTATTCGATGCAACTTTAAGGCACCAGACCAGTCATGGGAAGAATGCACCAACTAATTAAATGTTGGAACGGTTGATGTATACTGTGAAAAAACGATATGGTATTGTGTAACAGAATTATTGTGTTTGTTGTATATCGTTGATCCGACTACTCTGTTTTATGTTTTTGTAGACATGAAACAGATTTTCAAAAATAAAAAAAATAAAAAGAAAAAAACTAAATAACAAGGAAAACAATATATGTGTGTATGTAGTTTAATGTGATACTATATATAAAATAAGATATGGGTATATATGTGTGTTTTGTTTTTTACTTTTAGTTTCCTACTTGAAAATAAATAACGTGTGAACTTTTTTTTTAAATCTTTTACGCCATTCACTCAATTTTATCCACACATTTTCTATTTTAAAATTTATTTATAATTTAGTTTAGTGCATAATAGAGAAAAAAAATAAATTTTCATAATTATTATTTTTAAATCAATCATATATAGGTGATGGGAAAAACGTTATCAACAATTACAATTAGTGAAATTGACATCCAATCTAACTAGCATCTAACAATAAAAAATCTATTGCAAGGTATCTAAATTAAATGTTAATTAGACTGATCATTTTTACTATTACAGATTAGAAATTCAATAAAAACTGTAATATCTCCCTCGGGGATAATAACTCGCTTCCCGTGAAAATCATGATCACTTGGCAGAGAGGAGCGTATCACGTGTCAATATCACTTCGCCAAACAGGGATCTTTCTACTGCTGTAACACCACTTGATCCAACCACGATCTGTGTTTTCAAACTGTAAACACCATGAAAAACATAGGTCGGTGCATCCAAATAAATGGAACTCCTAAAAAACAAAAACATAACCACAAAAACATGATATGCATAATAAGATCGAGAATAATACATTGACGCGAACAACTAAATCGAGTGATCATCATGAACACGACAATCCAATCGATCACGTTGCATAACAACATTAATGTATGGAGACAAAGTCCACACTTATTCAATAACATAATGGGAAGATGGGAAAGAGAATATTGAAGAAAAAATGAGGGTTTATAGAGAGAGAAGTTTTGGAAACTGATTTTTTTATGCTAAAAAAATGTTCATAATTATCCATTCAATGAACAATTTTCTTTTCTCTTCTTCCAGTACCAGCTTTTCCTTTATCGAGAAATCGAGTTAGATAAAAATCAACGTGCATTGAGTGAAATATCACTATAATTAAGTATGTGCAGGTATCGTATAATGCAAATATGCACATTATTTAGACGGGCTACATTCATTGTGGCACGTATATTGCACAAATGGATATGTGAAAACAATTTCTCCAATTTTAGATTTTAGGAAAAAGTACAACTTTAAACCTATTAAATTTTGAAAGTGCCAATAAGATCTTGAAAAATCTACAAGTGCTAAACTAACCCTAATATATTGAGTAATTGTGCAGATACACCCAATTGCACTATTCCGGCGTGGACTAAAGTAGTTCAGGCGTTGACCTAATCTGAAAAGACAAAATTCCCCTAGACCTAAAACTCAAAATTTCATGACCATTCTACCCCTATGATTAAAACCGAACTATTTTTCACCTTCTTTAGCTACCATCGTCGCCACCGCTACACTTAGCACCACCACCGCTCCACCCTTAACCCTAGCACCACCACCACAATCTTCCCATCCTCCTCCGTCGATCCCGTCTACCGCCATCTCCTCATCCTGTTCACCATGCCCCTCCCATCACCATCTCCCCACCACTGAGCCACCAACCACCTCCCCACCACTGCGCCACCAACCACCACATCACCTTCCCACCACCGCTCATCCTCGTCCCAATATAACCCCTCATCTTTGTCCCTTGTTCCGGTGAAGCTTTGGTAAAATGAGCTGGGTGAGTCACTGCCACTGGAGACGTGGCTAAGCAGATCCGGCAAGCTGTGATGTCAGAGGTTGCGTGCAACATTGTTCCTCTTCTCTGGGTCAGTGATCTTCAAGGCGGAAAGATAGCAATCCAGCGACGCCTTGCTTACTATTTGCTGGCGGAAGATGGTTGATGCAAATGCCAAGACTACTGCCACAATAGATGAAGACATTTCACGACTTGATCAAACATTTAAAGGTTATGTTCAGGATCTTCTAAGTGACATGGCAGGTCCTATGACTAGGGAAAGGGCGATACTTAGAGATGCTGCTTTAAATTCTTTGATGGATCAACTTATTGATGAAGAATTAAAGAAGAAATCAACATAGACAAGTTCTTGGATTAATTGTTCAAGAGTGTTGAGGAAGTGAAGACATAATAAAGAACACTATACTCTTTTTCCCACCAGGTTTTTAATGAGGTAGTGTGATCATTGTAAACTATTGTAAAATTATTCATTTTGGATTTTGGGATTAAGTTTCTTCCATGTGGGCTTTGAAGAGCTTAATTTCAAAAACCAGGTTCATTAGGGTTTTATAATATTTAGTTATATTCTGATTAGAATTACATTTGGTAAGATTAGATAAGGCAATATTCATTCAAGATCATTTCTTGATGAAATCGGCCATACAACCATTTATTTTAGGTATTCTAGTTATATATGGTTTTAGTTTCTTAAATCTGTCATAAGTTGATTCAGATTCTATTTTGGATTAGGAATTCTGGCCGAATTTCACCCTATGAATAGAGGGGTATGGCTGATCCATTCTAAACCTTTTTATCAATCATATATACATAATTAAGTATCAATACCCTTGACTTGTGAACTAATCCTGAGGGCTAGTTAGTAAGAAGATTTCAGAAATTGAGAGCAATCCCGAGGGATAGTTGTTAGCAATTTTTGTGCGGCTACACTAGGGCTTTCCAGATCCCTTGTTTAGTCAAAGATATGAAATTCTACGATCCAGTGTCTTCACAAGGTGGGGTAGTAAAATCCTCATGTACTTACAAAGGTGTCCAAAAACGCATATGGGGAAATGGTCACCGAAATCTGTGAGCCCAACCACAGGACGCAAGTAGGAAGTGATATGAATCCAGATGTTGTACGGATCGTGCCTTTGGAATGGGCTGTTTCACCCTAGATGGTACATGCCACCAACGCGGACTGTGTAACTCGCACGGATCGTGCCTCAGCTAGATCAATGTTTAAAATGGTGGGTTATATGACTAGGGAAAATAAGAAACTTAGAGATTTTGCACTAAATGCTTTGATTGATCAGGTTCATGATGAAGAGCCAAAGAGTAATTCAAAAAAAAATTCTTGGATTAATTGTTCAATTTTTTTAAAAAATAATAAAGACGACATGAAGAACTCTATACTTTTTTCCCCACTAAGTTTTTTAGTGAGGTAGTGTGATCAATAATTTTAGTTTATTTTTATTTTAAAATAAGGCCTTAGATTCGGCCATGTTGGATTTGAAAGAGTCAAGTTCGGCCACACCCTAATTTAGGGTTTAGAATATTCAGTTATTATTAGATTAGATTAGAATATATTCATTCAAGCATGTAGCTTGGAGAATTTTGGCATACTTAGGTTATTTTAGGAAGATTTAGTTTGATATAGTTTTAACTTCCTAAACCTGCCATAAGTCATTCCAAATTCTGACAGAAATTACATAATCCTTTCTCCCTGTCTAAATTGTTAGCCTAACTCCTACCCTATAAATAGGGGAAGGCTTCCACGAATTTAAACACGCTTTTATCAATCATATATTTCTGAATATGAGTTTATACTATTTTCTTAGTAAGCATTAAACCGTTAGATTTGTTTCCATTATAAATTAGGGGTTAGAATCGTTGGATTCTTTTTGTTAATTTTATGCAACTAGTGCTTGGGCTCGTGTGAATTAGTCCCTCGTGTTAGTGAAGATCATAAAATTGTGTTCTTGACTAGACTTCATCTGTGTCTTCTTGATTTCAAGATGGTGCTAGGATCAACTTTCGTTAAGAGTGCTTCTCAAAATTCCGCAAAAAGAGTGTTTGCCAGGAGATTCATATCTGGAAGTTTATTGTAAGATAGAGGTAGTATAAAATAAATAATGTGTATATATGTGTGTTTTGTTTATTACTTTCAGTTTTCTCCCTAAAATAAATAACGTGTGTACATTTTTATGCAATTCACTCAATTTGATCTACTCATTTTCTATTTTAAATATCATTTATATTTTGTATACGTGCATAAATAGAGAAAAATAAAGTGTTCATAATTATTTATTCATATTTATCAGTTTATGAACAATTTTTTCTATTCTTCTAGTATCAGCCTTTCATCTATTGTCCAATTGAGTTGGATAGAAATCAACGTGAATTGAGTGAAATGTCATTGTAAGTAAGTTTGAGCAGTTATCGTACAGAGCATATATGCAAGTTATTTAGACACGCTTCATTTCATTGTGGCACGTATATTGCAATAACGAATATGTCAAAATATATCCAATTTTATTATTAAAATTTATGTGTTTTTATATGTTGAGCAATCTGGACGAGAAAAAAAAGATTGCATTTTAACTCAAAAAAGATGAATCGGTGAGAGCGCATAAGTTTACGTGCAATTTAAGAGCTGTGTAATGGATACTTGTATTATCTTTTATGCCGCACTAACATATGCCTCCGCCGCCAGAAAGTTGTACCATGCCACAACCAACCTCAATTCGCCCTAAATTATCCTCGGGGGGCCACCGACAACTCCGTTTGATGTTTTTGTAGATGCGAAATAATATTTCAAAACAAAAAAAATAAATAACAATGAGAGTTATATATATATATATATATATATATATATATATATATATATATATCCATGTGTATGTAGTTAAATGTGATTATATTTAAAAGCAATAATGTGTATATATGTGTGAACAATTTATTACTTTTAGTTTCCTCCCAAAATAAATAATGTGAGTACTTTTTTATAACATTTAATTAATTTGATCACTCATTTTAAAATTTTGTTTATATTTATTTTACATGCATAAATAGAGAAAAAAATAAATTTTTCATAATTATCAGCTCAATGAACAATTTTCCCTTTTTTCCAGTACCGACTTTTCTTTTATTGAGCAATCATGCGAGTTGGATAGAAATCAACATGAATTGAGTGAAATATCATTACAATTAAGTATTTATAGACATCGTACAATGCAAATATGCACGTTATATAGATGCGCTTAATTTATTGTGGTACGTATATTGCTCGAACGGGTATATCGAATTTTTTTCTTATTTTTAAAAATATACGTAATTTAGATTTAGGAACAGTGGGGTGAGTTCATCCTTTTTCACCGCATTAATTGCCTATGAAAAATTCTGGTTGGGTTTAAAGTTTTAGTAGTCACGGGTTTGGTGGCGGTTAGGGTTAAATTTTTGATTTGGCAATTAATATTGTTTGTCTTTCCATGTCCTTAAGATATCTACACATAGTAGCTCCATTTCAACGCAAACGGTGACTATGCTGTCATGTTCAATTCTAGTTTCACCGTCGTTGATACCGATCTACACCATGGCTAGTGCCATCATGATGGTCGTCCCGATTAGGCCTGAGGTACCGGAGATAATGGGGGCTATAAATTTTCTTGAAGCATCTCGTCAAAGGATTGCCAAAGATCAATGATTCCAAGTTGTGAGATGTAGTTGTGGATGGGACCCTGTTTGACGGAACTCTAAGGCGTCACGTTATTTTGACGCTTCATTCATTTTGGCACGTACATTGCACGAATAGAATTTTAAGATTAACATTTAATAATACATTTTTAATATTAATATTAAAATTTAATTTAATTTTTTATTTTAATTTAATTTTTTTTCAAAATTTAAAATGAAAAAAAAACACATACCCCCTCTATCCCAGAAGAATTTACACAGAATCATTTTCACGGTCTCCAAAAAACATGTTTGACTATAAATATATATAGCTACGGACAACAATAACACATAAAAAATTGATATTTAAAACTACATGTTAATACAAATTTAACAATATCTCATACAATAATATTATTGTTCATATATCTAATCAAATATATGATCAAAGTTAGAAAAGTTTGACTGCCAAATAGTAAGTATGCAGATTCAGCTGGGATGGAGAGAGTAGTAAAAATTTAAAAAGAAAGCAGATTTTTTTTAAAAAAAAACATTCGGATGAGAGTGAAAATAACACATAGCGCTTTTTGTTGAAATCAGTCACGTGGGGTGCTTTTTGTTGAAATAAGAAAGAAGCGATTGCTATAGAGTGAACCCGTTGATCGGTTTCTTTCAAATGAAACCACAAAGAAACCCCAATTTGTGGGGCCTTGTGGTTTTTTTTGTAGTTTTTTTCCCAATAAGAAATCACATGGAAATTCTCATTGCACATGTTCTAAGTGTTCGTCCAATATGACCTTTATACCCAACTTACCCAAAATCGACGTTGACTGTGGAAGATATGGTGTTGACCCAGCCGGAAATGACCAAAATACTCCTGCTTAGTTTTTTAAAAATGGACAATTTTACACCCCTCAATGTCTGCCCACCTTGAGAACATAACAAAATTCTATGATTATATCAACACTTATGTTAATTTGCACGGTTATATTAGCACTTATTTTAAAAATTATGGGTTAGGTCAGGAAATTTTATACCTCATTATAGGAAATTTCTCTTATCGAGGTTGTAAATCTTGTAGCCTTTAGAGTTGGCATCATAGCCAATGAAGAGGTACTTCTCACTCTTATCATCCAGCTTGCTCTGTTTCTCATTTAGGACATGAGCGTGATCTATGTTTTTTATGTGTGTCAAATTGCAATCATGATAGCCTAACATTGCCCTCGTGACATTGATCCTGCAAAACAAACTCCCATGGAGCGTCGGGGGAAGAAATTTTGATGGTAAAGTCAGATCAAAAGTGTTTAGTTTGAGTAATGAGAATTGAATGAATAGGACAGAGGTATACCTTGGTATTTATAGGGGTTGATCCAAGAGAAATCACCCAATAACGTTAGGGTGAATATTTATTTTCCTTGTAGGAATAGTTATCTTACCATGATAGAGTTGTCATATGTTTGATGTACCATAATTTTACCTCAGATGAAGGAATCCTTGTACGAGTATATTTGGACTAGGAGATCTTCCACCGGATGAATGGGGAACTATGATATGACCTTAGGCTTAAGTGTGGGATAGTGTTGAGCGTTCAATCAAAGGGGAGATTCAGCTTTGATCCTTATCAACAGCCCTCGAAAAGGACAACGGTGGAAGATAAAATTAATGAGTAGGATATAGAAAATCAAGTGAAGTCCATGAAGTGGTTTCTTAGTGGTTTCTACCATTGTGGAGGTAAAAATGGAGTGGTTTTTGTGGTCGCTTTTGGTGAGGTGGAAGAGAATTTTGAGAGTTATATTGTATTAAATGGAAAGAAACCACCTTTTGTGATTTCACCATGGTACATGGTCTCAAAGTTGTTTTAGCATTTTCAAAAAAAATGTAGGGTCATTTTTAGGTCTATCCCTAAGTTAAAATTGTTGAAATTATAACTAGATTATATATTACCTATTTTTCCGCATCTATATTCAATATTCATATATTTATTTAAAATTAGCGAAGACAATACACTCCCAAGAGAAAAATCATTCCTTCATAAACACCATAAAGAGTAAACAGTCCCCCCACTCCCCCCCCCCCGGCCATCTAATTTTTCCTGTAATTTCTTTCTTGTCATTAGATCCGGGGCAGGGATGGACGAAGCAGTCGATGGTGGAGAAGAGAGAGGACGCTGGTGGATCTAAAACCATAACCACCTCGTCTTGCTCGCCGCAGACGCACAACTTCTCGCCTTGCTCACCTGAGATATCGTCCCCATCTCCCTCTTTGCTTGCTAGAGGAAGCCCTGCTCTCGGCGGAGCCTGCACAAACGAACTATTTGTCTAGATCTGCAAGTGGAGTGCCATGAAGTCGATGGTGGAATTTTGAGTTACAGGAGAAAAAGATCGGGCGAGTGCCAATCTGCGACGAGGGAGCACTCATCGACTCTTGTTCGGTGGTTGGCTGACGGTCAGAAGCGGCGGAAGATGCTTTCCCCACCCTTACCCTTCTGGAGATCCGACCTAAAACACATCTAGCGCCTTATATTTCTTATGTTCACTTTAGCCCTAAAATTTATACCCACTCTCAGCGTACTTCTCATGCCTAATAAATTTTCACTAGTGCTGGCTGTAGCCACGACATCCTAGTGGTGGTCATGCCAAAGAGACAACGTGATCAGAGTAGGATTTAGTAGTGGTGATGGATGCGGGCCGCATTAATAATGGGTCATCCTGTGGCGGGTACATGGTCCAGCCTACTGAAAAATAAGAAAAGGGATTTTTCTGCGGTAGTTCGTATTCGAGGAATGGAGCCTTCTGGTGTACATCCAAGTTTTCACTGGCCTACATCACCACATCTGCGATCGGTTTTGAGGGCAATGCTTATGAGACGACACATACTTCTGGGTATTAGAAGATTTGCGCTATGGATTGGCTTTCTTGGATTATATTAGGGTTTAAGTTAAACTTAAATTTTACTTGTTGTTCAATGTTTTTATTTATTAAGCGTGCTATTGGTGTTCTTGTGACTCCAACAAGATTTAGGCTCTTTAAAGCCACTGGTTGGAGAAATCTTGCGACAACCTCCAAAATGGTTCTCATACTAGAACTACGTAGTTGTGGTTAATGCGTTGGGGATTAACTTGGTCAACCATGAATAAATTAGGAGGCAACGCAGTACCGTACTGCTTCAAACCAAACAAACTTGCACTCGATACTCCTGTAACATGCGCCTCCCACTGATGAGCAGAGAAATTCAGCAACAGACTCACCAAATTATAGAGCTGATGCAACCCGGTGAAAGACGAGATGATTCGAGACATGGATAGAGTAGCAGAATGCCAAGATGGCATGTTGACTTCAATTTAGGATTTTTCCTAGGGATTGACGGGTTCACTGCGAGAGGCTCACCCCAATTGTGTGAACCACGTGATGGTTGTTAAGTTTAGGTAGATTATTTCTAGTTAGTAGTTAGAGATTCTGCAGTCCAAATTTGGCACAATTATATAACGATCTTGAAACTAATGAGAATCATATTACTGTTTTTTCAAAAATAAATAAACCCAATATTGTCAGCCTTTTTTCACCCATTGATCCACTTAGGTCATTAGACAAACTTGGGGCTGGGGTGAGGAAACAAGCCCAAAGCCCGTGACTTTGTCAAACGTGGTTTCCAATTAGGAACCTTACCTTCGAATTAAGACCCACTGCCTCTGGCCTCAGCGAATCAGCTGACTTCAATTATCGTTTGTTGTTAGATTCGAAGAGGCCCTGTCATCTGCTGTTATAGGAGACGATGGCTGCCGCCGATGCTGCGAATCCTCCATCCCTTTCTGAGGTCCGCGTTTTAAGAATCGATCTTTTTGTGTTTTTAATATTGCGTTCTTCTGGGATTCTTGAGATCTGTTTGTTTTCAGTTGGTTGATGAATTATTGTCTAGGTTTACTTTTTCCATTAATTTTTATGTTGATTGTGCAAGCTATGTTTTGGTTGGAATTTCTGATGATTTTAGTTTGTTACTTGATATGAGTTGATTGATTATTTCGTACCATGTATTTTACGTGTGTGTATATTCTGGAACCTTGTAAATTATCAATGTTGTATGAATTTGTCTTTTTAGGCTGGCTCAAAATATAGTTAAAATCACTGTCCATTGGATGTGATTTATGAACTTGGATGAAAAGTGAAACTACAAAAGGAAAAATAAGGAATTTGAAGCTTCATCATTATTCTCTAACTGTCTACTGTGTGGTGTTGGTGAGTGTTAAATATAATCTGCAAGACTGCTGCGAAGCTTGGATATCTTACATGTTAATGATCTGCTTGTAGTTTTGAGAAGCTTCATCTGCTTGTGTTGCTAATGGTAATGCTAAAAGCGATTTTATAGTGAAGCCAACACACTTGGAGCAGTGTCCTTTGGTAGTGAAAGAATCATCTTTATCTAGTCTCTCAAATATAAGGTTCCATTGGTTCTTAAATGTAAAAGTTTTCATAAGTTGAGTCTTAGAGAGTGTTCTTCCAACCTAAAACAAAAAGTAGTTGTTCAATCAATAACATGGTGGTTTGTTAAGTTTAAACTACTTTATGAAGATTTGCATGCTTTTTTCCCCTTAGCTTTAATATTTTCCTAAAACGAGAAAACAGTTGTTCAATCAATAACATGGTTGTTTGTTTTTGAAGTTTAAACTACGTTATGAAGACTTATATGCTTTTTTCCCTTAGCTTTAGATGCGCCTAAAACAAATATTAGTTGCTCAATCAATAACATCAGTACATCTTTAAAGCCCATTGATTTATCATAGCAAAGTCCTATCCTTGAACTCATGGAGTATATATTTTCTTCTATTAATGCTTGAGAGTGGGTGGACACTGTGCAAGTTGATTATTATTCTAGCTGAAGAATCCTACTTCCTTTTGACGTGCATGCCTTTTAGCATGTTGTGCTTACCATTTCACAGCCATGTTTGAGATAGTTAATTTTTGCCAGCCCTGAGCCAGAAAAATTGCATGATCAGTGAAATCCAAGTATCAAAATATAATTATGTTGCAACAGGACGAAACCTTGAAAGTGTATGCTTTCTGAGCTTGTGTGAAGCACACAAAATGGAGAGAGAACTTCTTAATTTGTTGTGGTGCTCACCAAACGTTGATTTTCTAATTTGTCTGTGAATTTTTGGGTCCAGACTTTTTGCTTTTGCATATCCATGGAAACCTTCTTCATTGATGTACTTTTTTCTGAGCAGGACTATTTTCTGAAGGGGAAAGACAAACCTGCAGAAAAGGTTGTTGAAACTCCAGTAACCACTTCCGTTGAGGAAACTGTTGGTGAAGCAGCAGTAAATGCTGTTGAAGAGACCCCTGCTGTTGTTGAGGCTGAGAGTAATGCTTCTGCTTCTGCTGCGGATGAAAGCAGTAAAACAAGTGATGCTGCTGCTGGTGAAAGTGCCGAAGCCCCTTCTG
>JAULKM010000002.1:3970434-3985594 GCA_032355605.1 Rubia tinctorum
TGCACTTGGTCAATATTCAATCTCCTTTTTTTCCCACTGCAATTTATCACTTCCATACTGTCTTCATCCTCTAAGCCTTCAAGCATGGCCTGGAAATCATTGCTGTACCCCATATTCTCCTTCATGTTCTTATCTACACTTTCAAGAAAGCAGCAAACAAATTATTGCAAGAAAAGAAGAGTTGAGAAAAATGATGCATGAAATGAAAGAAAGCGCAAAAACTACCTGGAGAATCTGAGGAGGTGAATCTGTTCATAAGAGCCCTTTTTTTTGTTATGATTCTGGAAATGAATGTGCATATATCTAGTGTCAAAATGAAGAGAAAATGAAAGAAGTTTTTTCTAGACTAACAGCATGGAAAGACCTGGCTTTGTAAAGAGTGGACAAAAGTCTAGTGGGAACATAAAAAAGTATTAAAGAACTGGCCCTTCATCATTACCCAATCAATCCCAATGAAACAGATGAAAAAAAGGAGGTATTGATGGGGTTTTTAAGCCTCTCCTCTCAACAGTAATAAAGAGTACTGTGTTTTTTTTCTTTTGGCTACATAGCTACAACTCCTTTTTTATATGATGTGAAAGTGAAACCATACCTTTTGACAAATGATAATTTTCCTCTTTAGTATCGAAGAGTACTGTTTTAAACTGACTAACTATTAGATGTGATCATTTTATAATTGATGTAATTAGTTGGATGATTTGATGTTTGTTTATATTTATTGCAATGATGTTTATATAATTTTAAAAAACTTTTAAACTGTATTGCAATTTATAAATAATTATAATCTTTTATTGAAACGAGATTTTTTTGATCATACGGTATCTTTTAGCATGGGGGTTTTGTGTGTCCCATTTTTTAGGTAATGCTTTTTCTTTCTTACTTTAGCTTTGATTGAACGAACTAAAGACTAAAGAGGTTCAACTTTGGTGTGATTTCAAAAGAGAAGCATTAAACTCTCTTTAGCGCTACAGTTAAACTATAAAGGGAAGATTCACCATCCATAATGAATTGTCTCTCAAGCTCATATTCATTTGTTGTTGTTAGAAGTGAGAAGAAATCAATGTAATTTGTCCGTTCGTCCATAAATTTCCAAGATATGTGATTTATTAGAGTCAATTGTACAAATTCAAGAACAAAACTCATAATGACATGGAGTGTTTGTTTTATTATTTGTGGCACCATATTTTTAAGTATTTGGATTTTGGTAAAGAAAATAACTGGATGAAAATGAATGTAGAAAATAAAAAGTAGATTGAGTGAATGAAATTGAAGGAATCTTGCCAAAAATGAAAAGTGTGTCATTTAAAAGAAAACATCTCAATTAAGTAAGTGTGTCATAAATAACAAAATAGAGGGAGTATTAAGATCGAACTTTTCAAAACTTGAATTCAAGAGAAATTACTCAAATACCAAAAGGAAAAACGTTTTTATCCGCCTTAGAGCATCCACAGTGGTAGTGGAGTTAAGGACCACTTCTTAAATGTCACATCATGAATTTTGATTAAAAAAAACTATGTAAGAATAAACTACCAACAATGGTAGTGGACTTTAAGGAGCACTTGTAAGACATTTCTTTTAATTTTAAATTATACTCAATTAAAAATATGAAACAAGTCATGTTAGATTGCATTCATTGATTGGTTGTATTTGCACAAAAAAAGAGGTTTCAACTCCTTAAGTAAGGAGCAACTCTTTATTAAGAAGTTATTTTTAAAACTCCACAATACTCCTTAAATAAGGAGTGCTCATTGTTAAGAAAAATGATTTTAATGAGATACCACCGTGGATGCTCTATTACTCTTTCCACTAATATTCAGTTTGCAATGTAACTACTTGTTTAATTAAAGTTGTTTAATTTAATTTTGAAATTGAATTGATGCATCAAGATAAAATAGTAACGTATGTCATAATTGTATAATAAACTAGCTTATCTAACTCAATTAGCCACACCACAATGTAAAAGTGGCATGCTGATCATCAACTGGATTCTAATTCTCCCTCCTCCACGTATTGATTAATTATACGTGGTAGGTTTTACCCCCACTTTGTTTAAGTCAGGTGGAAGGTCCAGCACACTTCATATGAAACATGGTAACACGTGAATGTAATTTGAATTCATTTCCTCAAAAGAAAAATATTTTTTATCATGCATAGTTAAGTTATGATCCGTCTTGAATACTCTATTTCCTTTCTATTCAGTTTATAATTTAATTGTTTTTTGATAAAAAATTCTTAAGTTTGATTTTGAAATTGAATTGATATGTAAAATAAAGTATTATTGTACGGCATAACGTGTAATCTCTTCGTTTTTCTGTTGCTGGCACACGTAATTTATTGAGATGTTTTTTTTAAATAGCACACTTTCCATGTTTGGCAAAATTTCTTCAATTTCACTCACCCATTCTACTTTTCACTTTCTATATTTAATTTTATCCACTTATTTTGTTTACCTAAATTCAAGCAGCTAATCTTTTGGTGTCACTGACAGAGAAACGGAGGGAGCATAAAAGTGAGTAACTACATCTACCCTAATAAAAGCTCAAGGTGAGGATTAGCAATGTGCTCCATGTCAACAATGCAGTATTACAATTCATGAGAAACCATCCAAAGTACTAATTCTCGAATTACATCACTTTTGTTCACTTCTTTAAGTTCATGACAAACATATGCGGCACATGGCATGATGCTAGGACCACTTGGTATATGCAAGCAAGAATATTACAACCAAAGTCCCAAATTACGCCAATGTGCAAGAACAAGAACTAAATAGATGGTCGGCTAAGGACAAGAAAATTCACAACTAATACTTCAAAATGGTCAATCCCGCATTGAGAATTTGAGCATGTGTTCACACACTCCTATTTCATAATTAGGGTTCTCCTTTGCTCTCTAATCTTTACGTAAACTTAGGTCACACTATTCTCAACTTAATTACGTTTAAGTTAGTTCACACCTTATATACCAATATAACCTTACCTATTTGAGTAAATATCAATACAACACTCAGCTAAAAATAATTTTTAGTGCAAAAATAACACTAAATAGTTGATATAAGTGTCAATATAACCCTAAAACACTATTTCTAGCGATGATCGACGTTCACCGCATATAAATTGACAAAAATATCCTTAGACCTAAAGCTTATAAATGTTAGTAGAATTTTGCCCCACCGCCTCCCCCGCCAGTTCACCACCACCACCTCTACCGCTTCCAGCCAGCCTCCACCCTCACCCTCACCCTCACCCTCACCCTCACCCCACCACTGAAACAATGAAAGGTTACATTGACACTTTCACATACTGAAATATTATATTGACACTTATGTCAACTAGGTAAGGTTATAAAGACACTTTTCTCTATTACTAATTATACTGAATTCAGTTCAATCCGGTGGAAAAGAAGACTGTAGATATCTACCGGGTAAAATGATGGGGGGAAATGACAAGGTGAGATAGTAAGTAAAGCCAGGCTGTATGCATGGCTAGGAAGAGCAGAATACAGAGAGGGCATCTGCCAAAACTGAACTTTGCTACCAACCTCACATGGTGTGTTCTTTTTCTATTGTTTCCAACTTTCAGTCCTTCACATGGGCTGCCCGCTGTTTTCTCCCCCCTTATTTTCTTCATGCCTGCCAGTTGGATATTCCTCATGATTAAAAAAAAATTACCCCATTTTGTTGCCTTTATGTCACCATCCAAGAAAGCATTCTACCGCATTTGCATCCATGGTAGTAGAGCAATGCTCATCTCTTTTGGTACTACAATTTTTGCAGTGCGTCCGTTTTCCCCAGCACTGGGATTTTGCTCTTTGCTCTTGATATGCAGATCTTCTTGAAAATGATGGGTATGTGTAACTAATTTAAGCTACTCCGTTCATTTCGTTGGATGTGACACGCTTTCATTTTTTGTGTGAATTAGACACACTTTCCTTTTATGACAAGATTTTTTCAATTTCATCTACTCATTTTACTTTTCCCTTTCTAAATCCAATTTCATCCACACATTTCATTCACTTAAATCCAAACACATAAAACTATCTAAAACCTAGGTAGTACTACCAGAACATTTAAAATAAAATTATAATGACTCCGTTTTTACCCTAAACTTCTGATTACTAAGTTCTATTCCTTTGGCGTGTACTACTTATTTAAACATTTATGCTATTTATTTATTTATTTTATTTGACCCCGGTCCATGGAGCACAGCTGCTACACGTTACCTCCACCCACCCACCCCTAAAAATCTATTAAATTGTGAAATTTTATTTGGGATTTTCTTCTTCCTTCTGTTTCTTACGGGACAAGAGAATGAAAGGAATTAATGTTACTTGTGACCATTAGAGCCAACAATTAAGCTAGAAATATTGTCACATTGGTTAGCAATCACTACCATATCATTTGAAAGATCGTAAATAAGGGCAGAACTAAAAATTTAATGTAAAGAAGAGTGGAGGAATTATTACACGTTTTATTTAAAATTATATGCTTCTTAATGTAAAAATTGATTTTATTTTTTGAATAAATATACAATTGAGTAGAGTGTATTTTTAACTCTAATTTTATGCCGAAAATGTCAATTAATCTAACCCTACAAAGTCATTAACTGTCAAAATAACCCTAATGTTTTATGTATGTGACAATCTAACCTTGCACTCCGCTGACAGCCTCAATTGTCAACATCAATTTTGGCCAAAAATCAAGGAAATTGCCATTTTGCTCCAGAATTTAAAAAATCAAAAATTAAAAAGACGGTAATGCCCTTCTTTCCTTTTCTCCACAAATTCTTTCTTTCCTTGGTCTTCTTTATTTTCCTCTCAGATCTGCGGCGGAACCTTCTTGCTCTTCTCATTCTTGCCGTTCGCTGCCGCCCCTCAAAGAAGATGACCTGGCAGCTCGGGGAGGAGTCCCACTTCACCCAGTAGCTCATGCAGCAGTGGTGGTGAAAAAGAGGAGCAAATGAGCTACTAGGTACCGGCTTGGAGTAGGTGGCCGACGCCCCATCCGAAAACAACCAGACGACGGCAACCCAGTCATCCGTCGCACCAGAGCTCTAAATGACTTAACCACTGTGACATACGCATCACAATTGAAACCCTAGTCGACCTCCATGATGTCATCTGTCGTGAGTGCTAGAACGGGTTTGGCGAAGAGCTGTCTGGATCCCAGGCGGTGGTGGTGGGTGGCGGGTGGCGGGGATTGGGGATGGCTGGGCAGAATAGTTGAGCGGTGGTGGTGGAGAGTTACGCAGAAGTAGGGGTAGCTGAGTGGTGGTGGTTTGTAGAGGGGATATAGGGGTGGCTAGGCGATGATGGTGCGGTGGAGGCTCGGTGGTGGTAGGTTGGGTAGGGAGGGTTTGAAGAAGGAGTAAAATGGGGAAAGAATTTTCAGCTTATAAGGCAAGGATATTTTCGTCATTTCAAACTCGGTCAATATCCAATTCCTTTAGTCAACACCAGAAATAGGCCAAAAGGTTATAATTGCACATTTTGTCATAAAGTTTGGATTATTTTGACACTTTTTCATTTTGCTAAGTTAGATTGACATTTTCAACCTAAAGTTAGTATTACAAATGTAAAAAAACCCCTTTTAAATAACACGTAGAAATTATAGCTTACACGTAGTAGCGACACATAAAGGGACTACGGTTGTCTGATTCCTCGTAACTTTTATTTTTTGAGAATGAATTGTGTTAATAACAAGAGAAAGTCTTCTATTAGACCAACTAACGGTTAGATCAATAAAAAAATCTCATTTCAATAACTATAAAAAAATAAATATATAAATTGGATAAAATTATATTTTCCCCCAAAATTCAAATAACATACACGAAAAGATATTAAATTAATAATTTACCTTTTCTATTCATTGGTTCATGTCTTTTTTACTTTTAAAATGTTTATAGATTTTTACCCTTCTAATCATAACTTTAAAAGAAAATGGAAATATGAGGGCATTTTTGTCTTTTTCTTTTTTAAAATCCAGGGGCAAAATGTTGATTTCATTAAATTCTAGCCAAACTTCCCGTTGACAATTGAAATCAACAGCGTCCAACATTTGATTGGCACATACATCATAAAGTTAGTGATATTTTGACACTTTCTCGTTTTGCATAATTAAATTGACATTTTTAGTGTTAGCGTCAATTTAGCACTTTACTCTATTTAAAATCGCGATGATGTTACAGATTTACAATTAACATATCATTCAAAAGTTTCCGCAGACAATTGTGTCACTATTCAATGGCGGAACTAAAGCGGGGCAAGCCGGTGCGGCCGCCCCGGTAAATTCCGACAAGTAGTAATATTATATGTGTATCAATTTTTATAATAGATTTCGTGCGCCCCGAGCGAGAATTTGATCTGCTGTGAAAAGGATTGGAAATAGTTCCGTAGAAATGTAAGATTTTGGTTACGCCGGAAACGTAAATTTTGATATTATAGGAAATGAATTTGGGAAGATTATACAGGGCGTGGAAGAGAAGGAGTATTGTACCCCTTCTATTATTTTACAACTCGGCCTATATTATGTTTGCAAATTTTTCAACTCACATTTGGCCTGTTTTTCAAAATAATGAATAGCCCAAATCCAAAGTTTTTAATTCAAATCAGATTTTATTTTTTTTAAAAAAAGAATTCAAATCAGAATTAATGTCCCATATTTTAAATATAATTCTTAAAATGTGTTTCCGTCAAATTATTTCCTCAATCTCTTTTTCAGAGAACTTTGTGTCACAACGTGTTAAGAAAACTTTGCCCCACACTTTTCATGTGATTGTATTATGATAATTTTTTTAAAGAAAATTATCAATAAAAAATTGTGAAAATGCATAAAGTAATGGTTAGCCATTTCTCATTTATGGACTAAAATTATAAAGAATATATAAACAATCAATATTACCAAACCAAATAAACTAACTAGTGAAATATACTTTGCAACTATAAATGACTCATTCCATATCTATAATATACAAAATATTGTTAAATATACAATTCTAAATTATGAGTTTTGTTAATGCAGTTGTTAAGTAGATTAAATTTTGCTGCTTTATCTATGTCATTCAAAAGAACAAATGATTGATTGGAGTTCAAAAGTTCGTTAATCATAGTGTTTAAAATTATTTATTTTAAAAACTAGTTTTGTATTGAGATCAGATTGAAATTATTTTTTGTTGAATCGGAAAAAATTGTGTATATACTAATTCGCCCCCTACAATATTGGTCTGGTTCGGCCACTACCACTGTTCAAAGTCATAACAGCATTGTGATGTACGCATAACCTAAAGTCTGCCCAATATCTCAAAAGATTGAGAAAGATCACCAAAGGACACTTTTTAAACTAATACCAATGGGTGAGGGTGTGACCAGCAAGAAAATCCTTGAAATCCAAAATTTCTGAAATCAGCATGGATGGCCTGATCCATGTCAGGGTTCACATTGTTTTCAAAATTACCGACCAAAATATAAATGAAGGAATGGAATTAATTGATGAAAGTGAAGATGAGAAAGAAAGAAAAGGTTGAATATTGCGGGGTTCATTCCCATGCATAAACATGGTGATGGTTAAGAATAGTGGGTGGTGAAGGACCACGGTGCACCTAACAATTGACTACGGACATTAATGTGAATGCACCAGCTAGCTTTCAACCTGCACTGACTTTTGCTCGTTAAACTCCATCCCAATGTGGTTTCCAATAATGTCCTTTCACCATCCCAACTCCAACGCCTCGGAAATGGCTTCTTTTGGTTTGGACGACGAGGCACCCGTTATAGTATTTGGTTTTGGGTGTTGGAATGTTGGAATGGATAGCAACAATTGTTTCAAGATAGAGTGAAACCTCTTATGTACCATGGTTATAATAGTTAAAATGAGATTAATAAGTATAAGAAAGGAATACCTTAAATTGATTTAGAATCAATATAAGAAAGGAATACATTTCTAATTGGTTTTGTATATATTTTGTTCCGTGTTTGTTTCTACTTTGTATACCATTTGTATTCACTATATATATGAATGCACATAGTCATAATCATTTGTGGGTTTTACTTTCTATCATGATATCAGTTAGGTCTCTCTAAAATATTCCTGGGTTTTTACGAAAATTCTTCCCGTTTTCCAGATCTCCATTCGCCGCCCACCTGCCGTGACTTTCCGCTGATCACCGCCGATGATTTTTGGACGTCCGTCGCTACACGCATCATGCACCTCCTACACGCACCGTCCATCGCCGACTCATGCGCGACTCACGCACTGTCATCAAAGATCTGTTTTTCTCTCCAGTTATCTTCTCCATGCATGAACGCTAAGTCAATCGTTCACTGCCAATCACAAGTTTGCTTTGTGGTTGGTGCAATTTGATTTTTCTTTCGTGTTTGGATATGTTCCTGTTTGTTCCTGATGGCATCTTTTCCACTTCCTGCGTTAATCAAATGCATCACCATCAATCTTGATGGTTCCAACTATTAACACTAGCGCACTTAGGTTACTTCTGTTTTTTTGGGTATATGTCCTGCTTGGCTTTGTTGATGGATCTAAGAAGTGTCCAGATCCACCAGCTGATTCTGCTGACAAGGGATCCGCTGGAAAAAAAATCTCTAAGGAGCTGAATATTCTGTCAAGAACACGACTTTGGATGCTTACAATGTCGGGATTCTGATAGATTGCCAAGTTCAAGCATTGCTCTTTTCATCCCTTTCACTGGTTTCTATGTTGGTTGTCAATGGTATGATGACTTTCGCTCAAGTATGAGAGGTTTGAGCTATTAAATATCAGAATAATTTTGGAGCTCATCATCTTCATGTTCGTGATTCATGTATGGTATTCATAAACATGATCATTTTGTTGAGAACTACTATACTCTTCTCAAGCATTATCTTGATGAATTGCATGATAAGGGCAATATTTTTTTGAATGATGATATTATTCTTTTATTTATCATAGCATGAATGAATCTTTCTCTGAGTTTGCATCTGCTCAAATGATTATTGACCCTCCACCGGAATTGTTTACTGTTGTTGCTACGGCTAAGGGTCTTGAATTTTCTCACAAAACTCGTTCGACTCTAATATTCGGACCAGTTTCTATTGCTTTCACTGCTTCCCAGCAATCTTTCAGACATATATCTTGCGCCAGTGGAGGTCGAGGCAACTAGCATGGCAGAGATGGTCGTGGGCGGGACCGTGGAAGAGGAGATGGTTGTGACTCTCCAGCTCTAGGCAGCGACGACTCAGCTACACAGGGTGGTCATGGCCGTGGCACTTATCAGTGCTAGTGGTGTTACTGTCCTGGTCATCTTGATAAGTTTTTTGGAAGATTTCTCATGTATCTCGCAAAAACTTTGCAAATTCCGCAGATACATCTCAGCCACAGCAACCCCAACAATATCATGTTGCTTCTGATTGGTACATGAATTCTGGAGTTACCAATCATATTACTGCTACATCATCAAATCTGGATAGTGTTTCCCCTTATAATAATAATCCTTGTGTTTATTTTGGCAATGATTCTTCTTTGAATATTATCCATAGTGACAATTCTCGGATTTCTGATTCTCTTATATTAACTGACGTCTTGGTTGTTCCAGATATTACCAAGAATTTATCATCTATCAGCAAGTTAACCTGGGATATAACTGATGTTGTTTGTTTTGATGACAATTCTTTTACTATCCAGAACAAAGTTACTAAGGAGCTTGTGGGCCGAGGACATAAGGAGAGGGGTCTCTACATTTTAGACTATGGTGGTGCTGCTTTAGTTTCTTTTGTTAATGCAAATAGATCCAAATATTCATTTGAGCTATGGCATGGTTGGTTAGGACATATTCACTTTTAAGTTATTTCATTTTTGAGCAGAACTATTTTTTTTTATCTATTACTTGTTTGCTACCTAAGGCTCATTTGTGTTCTTCTTGTGAGATGACTAGAGGTAAGTATATTTCCTTTAATGATAATGTAAAATGCACACCACACATACTTGATTTAGTTCATTGTGATCTTTGGGGACCCTTACATGTTGTCTCTTACATTGTGATTTTCTTTGATGATTTTTCTCGGTTTACTTGGTTATATCCTCTACAATGAAAGTTTGATTTTGTAGAGGCTTATATGCTTAAGACTATTGTTGAGAATCAATTTTCTACCACCATTAAAGTGTTTTAGAGTGATGATGCAACCGAGTTTCTAAATTATCTCATGCGATCACATTTTGCATCTAAGCGTATTCATCACCAGCTTTCATATCCTTACACTCTAGATCAAAATGGTCGTGTAGAGTAGAAACATTGTCATATCACTTAGATAGGACTGTCGATGCTCTTTCATTTTGGCCTTCATTATTCATTTTGGTTTGATGCTTTCTCTACAACGGCCTACATCATCAACTGGCTGCCAACACTGATTTTATCTGGTTAGGCTCCACTCTCTGTTATTTTTGGTAAAACTACTGATTACTCCAATTTTCATCCATTTAGTTATCGAGTTTTTCTGTATTTACGCCCTTATGGTGCATATAAGATGGCACCTCGGAGTATATGATGCATCTTTTTGGGTTACAATTCGTAGTACAAGAGTTATCGTTGTTTTGATCCTCCTACGAAGAAGGAGTACATCACTTGTAATGCTCGGTTTGATGAGAAATTTTTTTGATGACCTGCACTGTTTTGCTATTAACCCACCTTCACTTGATGTCTTTGCTTTTTTGAAACCATCGTTCGTGCCTTCGGAGGTGTTTGAACCATCTTCATTAGCTGAATTGTCCACTATTTTTATTTTGATTTACAGTCTGTACCGGGAGCTCGGGTTATGCCTGATAATTGTACTTGTCCACTATCCGCTACTCCATCGATCAGTCTGCAACTACATGCACCTATACACATGCTGATCATGGCTACGCAAACGCGTGCCACCCACGCATCGCCAGTGACGTCAGCTCCAGCTGCGGCTTCTCTTCTGATGCTGCTAATTTCTCCAGCAGACGCGCCTCTATCAGCGCCACCAAGGTCTCCGATCGCTGGCTCTCTAGCTAGGCTGCCTTCGGCATTATCTCCACCAACATCGAGATCAGCGTCAGATCCGGTGCCTAAGGCTTCTTTTCGCCACCCAATGGTCACTCGCTCTCGCACCTCCCTCATGTACAAGGATTTTTCTGACTATGATATTTTTGATTTATTGAGTGGTTTGGTTGCTAAGACTGAGCCCCAGTATCATCGCTTGGTTGTTAAGGATCCAGAATGGGTTGTAGCCATGGATTCTGAAATGGAGGCCCTACGCACTCAGTAGACATGGGATTTGGTTCCTCATCCTTCTCATGCTAATATTGTTGGATCTAAATGGGTGTATCATCTGAAGTACAAGGTTGATGGCTCTCTTGACAATCATAAAGCGAGATTGGTTGCGCAAGGTTTTTCACAACATCCTGGTTTTGATTGTAATCATACTTTCAGTCATGTGTGAAAGCTTTTACTATTAGTACTGTTTCATCTTTAGCTATTCTTTGTAATTGGATGTTACGTCAACTAGATGTCAAAAATCAATTTTGAATGGTGTCCTTGACTCACCAGTTCATATGGAGTAGCCCGCTGGATACAAAGACCCCATGCATCCAGATTACGTTTTTTGTATACGAAAGGTCAATAATGGTTTGAAGTAGGCTCCCCGTGCTTGGTTTTAGAGTTTTAGCTAATTTTTGATTGACCGGGATTTTTTATGCATCTCTTCGAATACATCCTTATTTGTATTCTCTCAGGGTGCATCCCTTCATTAATTATTGGTTTATGTTGATGTCATTATTCTTACCGGGAATGATAGTCTTCTGATTCTTAAGTTTATTGATCGGGTTCATAAGGAATGCAAGATTATCGGTCTTGGAACTCTATAGTATTTCTTGGGTTTGGAGGTTGTTCTTACTTCCAATGGCTTATTCCTTAGTCAAGTCGGATACGCTAAGGACATTTTATTACATAGGGATGCAATATTCCCCGCCTGTTGCCATTCCATTTGTAGCTTTTTTTGCAACTTGTTAGCTCTACCGGTAATCCGTTCAAAAATTCCACTTTATCGGTCCCTAGTTGATGCACTTCAGTATTTATCGACTACATGTCTCGACTTGTCTTATGTTGTGAATATGGTCAGTCAGTTTAAGCAGGATCCTACTGATGACCATTTCCAAGTTGTTACTCGAATTTTGCGCTATGTGCGTGGTACTTTTCACTATGGTCTTCAGTTTTGCGCAAATTTGTCTGCTTTACAAGTTTTGGGTTATTCTAATGCGATTGGGCTGGTTGTATTGAGACTCGTAGGTCTGCATATGGTTATGCCATTTTCCTTAGTAGTAACCTGGTGTTTTAGAGTGCTAAGAAGCAACCTACGGTCTCTCGTTCTAGTTTACAATCATAATATCGTGCAATGACCAGCACTGTTGCGAAATTAGTTTGTTTGATGAATATTCATCGGGATTTACGTGTGTTGACTCGTGTGCCTCCTGTTTTTTTGTGTGATAATAATAGTCCTCTCTTTCTGGCTAAAAATCCACTTTCAAAAAAAAGAGCCAACCACATTGATAATGATTATCATTGTGTGCTTGAGATGGTGTCTTCTTGAAAACTCAAGGTTGCTAATGTTCCTACAGACTTGTAGCTTTCTGACATCTTTACAAAGGGTTTACCTCGTCCTCAGTTTGAATTCTTAAGTTCCAAAATTTGCATTGCGACCAGTCTCACGTTTCGCTTGAGGGGGATAATAGAGATATAATTGATTTAGAATCAGGATAAGAAATGAATACCTTTTCTGATTAGTTTTGTATATATCATGTTCCATGTTTGTTTCTATTGTGTACCATTTGTACTCACTATATATATATATGAATACATACAACCACAATTATTTGTGGGTTTTTCTTTCTATCAATAGTAAATATACAACACTTTAAAAAGTCTTAGCTACTAATCCCTTAATATTATTTATCATATATATTCTATCACTACCGTCGAGTGAAGTGTTAGATTACATATAACACGAAGTTTGGATTGAAGAAAATGAAACTATTTTCAAGTTAAACCTTATTTGGTAAAAATACCGTCGGTAGAAGGTTAGAAGACACATGAAAAATATTGAACTTTCCAGGAGTCACCATCTCACAAACAAAGTGATAATCAATATTAATGTGTTTGACTCTGTTAAGCAACCCCAAATTCCAAGAAAGAAAGAGAGCGCTTCTATTATCAGACAATAACACAAGAGGAGTAGAAGACGACACTCAAATACTCCAAAAAGAATATTCATCAATTATGCTAACTTAACTGCAGTTTCAACCATGGTACGATACTTAGATTTAGAGTTGGAGCGAGACACATTTTCCATTTCTTGGCACATCAAGAAACAAGGTTCCCACCAAGAAAAATGACATAAATATAGGTCGAACAACGAGTCTCCAAATAATGAATCCATTCATCACTGAGTAGTCAAGAACAAAATGACCACTCAGAGAAGAGCAGGATGTCAAACTGAAGTGTGTTGTGCCGCAAACACAACATAAAATGCCAGTAATAACCTGAAATTGATCATCAGTTAGAGCCCTATGAACTGACTTATCACATTCACCGCATAAAATAATTCGGGTTGAGTAATCGTCTAGTACTAAAGAGTGCAACGAGGAAATGATAAAATGTGAGATTAAAAAAGTAAGAGGAGTATTGGTAGAGCTAAGCAACTGGGAGCAAGTCAAAAATAGAGTAGAAACAGGAATGGCATCAATTATACGAAGATGGTGTATAATATCATGAGCATATTTTGACAGGCCCAAATAAGGTTGGCTCTTAGGAGGTCCAAGTGGATCCCAAGAATAATTTGGGGCCCCAATTTAGATTTTCTTAATGTTAATTTTATATTTTAAAAATTATAATAAAATGATATTCTTCCCACATTATAATTTCTTTATTTTATGATTTTCTTAAGCCTTTAACTTTCAACATATCAAACCTTCATTTCACTCTTCATTTTTTGATTTAATTTTTAATTAATTTTTAAAAAATTACCTCACTTAAAAATACTCTATTTTCTGGGCAATAATGAAGAAAGTTGTTAATTTTATCTAATCTCTATGTCTTTTTTAGAAATTATAATATAGTAATTGATAATGTGTATTTTTTTATGATTTCACTTAAAAGTTTCATTTTGTATTTTGCACAAGACCACAAAACGTTGAAGACGACCCTGGCCCAAAAAGAGGCCGGCAGGATAGACGAAACCTTCAAGACAAGAAAATATTGGAGTACACCCAAATATGTGGTGACAAATCACGATGAGCATTAGAAATGAACCGGCGGAGGAGAACGAGGTCATTTCCATTCAAAATAATATCACCATTGTTAACCAGTATATAGATAAATGAAGATCCCCGAGCAAAATAAAGCAGTATTTGCAGAATTGCAAACGAAACCAAGGCACGTGAGGAAATAACTTAGACGCTTAAACCAAGCTCGAGGAGCATGTTTGAGATCTTAGATGGCTTTCCAAAAACAACAAATTTAATCAAGATGAAGAGGATCTCAATAGCTAGATGGTTGCTCCATAAACATATAAGTGTCAAGAACGCCATTTAGGAAGGAATTCTTAATATCTAACTGATAAAGTGCTCAAAGACGCATGGTAGAAAGGAAAAACGGGAAAAGTGTTCACAATAAATTTGAATGTATGATCATAGTTAAAACTTGAAAGCTAGGAAAACCTCTGAGCGACCAAGTCCGCCTTATGACGATCAATGGAATCATTTTGAGATATCCACCCATTTGGAGCCAAGAATGTCGACACAAAATGTTCAAGGAACCAAATCTAACATATGCTAAAGGTTGAAGAGTCGTCATTATAAAATTCATAGAATGCACCCAATTAGGATCCTTAAGAGCATAACGTTAACCACGAGACTCAATCTAAGATGACAAAATGAAAGAAGAGCAGCAACATCATAATTAGAGAAATCGCAAAGTTTCAATGAACTTGTAAGGGAGCAAGTAGCCATCGAATGTCGCAGCAAAGAAGAAGGAGCCAAAAAAACATTGCACACCGGGAGAAGCTAGCGGAGAAATGGGCGATGCAGGCTCTGTTTGGCAGGGCTTCTTAGCTGTTGTGCTTATAAGCAAAACACTTTTTGGTGTTTGGTAAACTGCTAAAA
>JAULKM010000002.1:3985694-4000495 GCA_032355605.1 Rubia tinctorum
CAAAACACTTTTTGGTGTTTGGTAAACTGCTAAAAAAACGGCTTATTTTGAAAGCAGAAGTTATTTTTGGGGAAAAAGCAGAAGCCGGTCTCCCCCTGCTTTCAAAATAAGCCAGCTTTGCTTATAAACACAGCTCTACCAAACAGACCCGTAGTCACTGGTGAAACAGGTGATGTTGTAGCAAGTTGATAAGAATTTGCCCAGATTTTTTAGCAGCCAGGAACAAGAACTGAGAAACCTAACATCCATGATATCCCCCTCTTTTATGTAATAAGAGTTAATCCATAAACATTCAATTTTCCTACACAAATTCCATAACGTTTTAAACATATTTGCTTCATTCCATTCAACCAAGGATATGATATTCAGTCCACCCTCCTTCTTCGGTGAACATATTTTCCCCCATGCCACCAGAGACTTTCTTGTAATTTCATCACCTCCACTTCACAAGAACGACCTACATATGGCTTCAATATGCCTCATAAAATTTTTTTGGCATAGGGAAGCTTTGCTCCAATAGTTCACAATAGAATACAACACACTCCTTATCACTTGAAGCCTTCATGCATAACTACGCAGTCTTTAACTCCAATGCTTCAATTTGTTTGTCATGTTTTCAATTAATGGCAAACACATTATCACAATAAGCTTTCTACTATCTAGTGGTACATCCGGGTACTTGAAAGGGAGTTCACCTTCTTCAAACCCTATCAACCTTCGTATCTCGTTTTTTCACCCTTCATCACATCCCCCAAAATACACTTTTCATTTAGATGTATTTACCTTAAACCATGTTGATTTGGTAAATTTCTGAAAAACCTCCATTAAAACCTGCACTGACTTTCCATCACCCTTTGACAGCAAAAGTTAAATTCACTAGCATCAATTTATCACATCTAGAATGGTATTGAAAATCCCGATTTCAATCTAAACTCCTCAGGTATCTATGCATATACTCCATGACTATAACAAACAGTAGGGGTGACAGGGGATCCCCTTGTCTTACGCCTATTTTTGCCTGGATGGACTTTGTAACACTTCCATTAATCACATATTTATAAGACACTGATGATACACATTCCATTATCCATCTTATAAACTGACATGACATTCCAAGTTCTTTCATAATGTTTCCTAGAGCTGACCATTCAACTATGTCATGCATTTTGCAAATCCATCTACAAACATATTGCACCACCACTTTTTTTGTTGTAGCCCCTTATCAGCTCATAAGCAAGCATGGTGTGGTCATGTATATTCCTACCGGGGATAAAAGCGGCCTGGCTCTTATGAACTATCTCTGTAACCACAACACTTAGTCTGGAGGTCATTATCTTAGACACAATTTTATACAGAGTCAAGAAGCATGATATTAGTTTCAATTCACTCACCTTCCTTGCAACCTGATATTTGGGAATGACAATTACAGGTGTATTGTTCACCGCTCTGTATAATATGCTTTCCCAAAGAAATCTTCCACCAGACATATAACATCCTTTTTTACTACATTCCAGTTTGTTGAAATAATTTAATTTAAATTCACATTTATTTTTTCTCTCTTTATTAAATATAGGTTTGGTCACAACTCTTTTATAATTTTATATATAATATGCTAAATCAAATTATATTTATATATATATATATATTAGTTAAATTTTTCTTACTCCTACCGCACATTCATTAACTAATAGATATGGAAAGAAAATTGACACCAATCTAACTTTAAATTGCAATGATTTCATATAATCAGCAAATTCGTAGTCCCTCGTTCAGCTAATGTTGTCACATTTTCAGTCAACTTTCTGAAAACATGTTTAATTATAAATTTCATATAATATATAAGTAGTAGTATTACCATGAAATATTATCTCTCCTAGTAGGGGCGATTTACACATTTACTATGTGTACATTTGTTTCTTCCATTAGCTCGGTCAGGTAAATTCCCAGAGTTTGCCACTCGATATGGGGAAATCAAGTAATCGGAACAAATGAAAGTTGCGACAGAAAGAAATTGACCTACTGAAGGATGTAAATATAGGAAAGGATGGGGGATTGAAAGGGGTTTTGAAAGGAGATAGCAATGAAGGAAAAGAAAAGTTGGTAAAGGAAGAATCTGATGGTGAACTTGAATGCACTCCAAGTGGGGAACTTGTGAAGATAATCAAGATCCCAAACTATGATGTCACAACACCCAGGAAAATGGATAAAGAAGGGAGAAGATTGGAATGAGGAGTATCAAAGCAAAAATTGGAACTCATTGTTTCAAACAGAGCATTCAGAGGTTCATTTTTACAATCCAGTGGAAATTGAAGGTACTTTAATGGGGGATATTACAATTGAGGAGGTGGTTGAGAGTGGAAAATAATGGAATTCAAATATTTTGTGCAGAGTCTTAGGATGTAATCCACCGTTCAGGGTTATGGAGGTTTTCTTTCTCAGAATCTGGGGGAACAAAGTCTCAAAGATCTAGCTTCTGAAATCAGGTACATTTGTGGTTAAATCTATGAACAAAACTTTCTTTGATGAAATGGTTAAAAAGGGGATAGTATTTTTTTGATGGTAACCCTATTATTATTAAACCTTGGTATGGAAATTTTGATATGGAGGAACTGGATACTGTTCCTGTCTGGGTACAGATGCCCGGATTGCCTGCGGTATGCTGGCATCCTAAGTTGATAAGTGAAATCATTAGCTCTCTAAGTAAGTCAATATGTTTAGATAAACCTACATTGGAGAAGTATGGGCTATTTTATGCAAAGGTACAGGTTGAAGTAAAAAAATAGTGAGTCTTTGCCAGGCAAGCTGCCTTATTTGAATGAGAACAAAACCGTTATGCACCTGAAAATAAAATATGAGTGGTATCCTGAAAAATGCAAGATATGTGGAATGATAAGTTATAATGAAAATGTTTATAGGAAAAAATGTTATAAACAAAATATTATCATGCAAGATATCGTTAGATTGTTCGTAACATGTACTTTTTAAATATCAAAATTTTACATACCGTTGGGACATGTAACAAAAGTTATTGGTAGTCAAAAGTGTCTTGAGAAAACTGATTGAAAAATATGCCACAATTAGCTAAACAAAAGAAGTAATAAAAAAGAAGAGTGAGTATTCTAACAGGTGACATGTCCATAAGCTTATGGACATGCCACCTTATGGACATGTCAGCTGTTAGAAGACTCACTCTTCTTTTTTTACTTACTAGCACTTCTATTGAGACGCGTTATTCTTCAAATCCTTCAAGTCAACATATGAAAGTAATGCACTAGTTATTCAAGTAGGTAGGTAGGGTTATATTGGTATATATCACAAATAGGGGGGAGTAAAAGTTGAGCTATTTTAAATTCGGAGTCACAACTCACATCCTATTCTGATTCAATTTCAACGTTTTGTTAAAGGGTCTCGCCACGTGTTGAGAATTAATTGGCTTATGTAAATTTTGTATTTTAACGCCAATGCAAAAGGTAGCATGCGGCGCGTACCTGACAACAAACATGAGCAAATGTGTTTGCTCCATTTTAATTTTACATGCCAAGGGCCTGTTTACAATTAACAAAATTTGATTATTTTCTCGCGAGTCGGGTTATTAGGGAATTTAGATCCTTCCAAAACTCTTTCTTCCCAAACATCAAGATAAAACCATTTCTTCCCAAATCTTCAATCCAATTTCTTCCCAAACATCACACAACTGATGAAATCCTTTCATCTCTAATTGATCCATTCTTTTCTGATGAAGGTTTGCGGTTTTGAATCTCAAATATTGCACCTTTACCTTTGCCACTGAACTCCATCACTTTGGCAAGCCGAGTTGCGCCTAGCGGAGCCGCCTCACTATCTGCGTTACTCCGGTGAGCCAAGGCGCATAAGAGTTGTGCCATCACCGGTGAGCTCAGTCGCACTAGTAGACCCTCTCACCATTCCGTCTCAACTTATTTTTCTACGCTATTACTCCGGCGAGCTCCAAATTCACGACGTTATACGGAGAGAACTCTTGGAGGACCCAAAATTTTGCCCACTTCTAGAGGAGAAGGGAGGGAGAGTTCCAAATCTGATCGAAACAACTTGATTTCAATTTGATTAAAATTGGATTTCAACTGTATTGTAATTCTTCACATCCGATTGAGCTTATATTATTGGATTGCGTTTAATGTGAATAATATTGTTATTGAAAGTTCTGAATGTATGAATTCCACTACTATGAACATGTAAGAACATGTGGCAAATATTCGAAAAACGAACTAAATGTTGCTGAAATTTTTTGTATATACAATGCACATGTTACCTTATAATATGTATCGTTTGTATTAAAACATGCACCTATTTTAAAAACTCGGAATATGAATTGTGAAACTTTTCCAGAAGGTAATGTATAAGTTAAGTTATGAATAGTTTGTGTTTTGTTAAAACATGCACATGTTAGCCTACTACTAGTCAATGTTTTATTTTATGGAGAACATAGGAGACTGAAATTTGACAATTTCAAATTTTCATATTAAGTCTGAATTAATTACTTTACAACATGTATTGTTTAAATAAAAACATGCATCTGATTTTAAATTGTCAATTTCTTAAATGAATAGCAAAACTTTGTCATGAGGTAGTGCATAAGTTATCTTATGAATCGTTTCTATTTTGTTAAAACATACACATGTTAGTCTACAGATAGTATTTCTTATAGTATACATAACAGAGGTCACATAATTTTATAGTTTTTCAAATTTTCATATGTATTTCATTCAATACCTTTCAACATATGATGAATAAATTAAAACATGTATTTCTTTTCAAAAACACGAGCAGATTTCCCTGATTTAAATCAAAGAGAGGTCACAAAGTCTTGGCGGTGTGAAAGCAACACATGTAAAGCATTGCATACTTTGTATAAAAACACGCAAATTTTATCAGTTTCAAACACGAGTGGGGCTCTCAACACCTAAACAAAGTGGAAGATAAAGTTGTCATGACAGAAATCTTTCATTAAGAAACTTACAATTACAACAGTATTCCTATCTAGATTAACTAACCGCCTCTAATATAATGAATTTATAATTAATCTTCAAAATGGGATCATCTTCGAATCTTCAAGTTCATTGTCATCTTCATCTGAATGCTCCTTGTGTCGGAACGTCTTGTGGAGTCCAATGTTCAATATTGTCCGATTCTTTAAAAGTTATAACCACTTCAAGTTTAGATCCAACTCCTTCAAAATGTCATAAACATTGGATATCAACAGTTCAGTATGTAAGCAAATATATATAATTTTTAATTCAAAACGAACAATAATCAGCAATGAAAATAAAAGTCAAACACAATAAAACTAACAAGTACATACTGGATACTAACTGATGCAATGTATAACTAAACAGATACAATTCCCAATTCAAAATGAACAACCAACAATAATTATTTTTAGAAAAATTATACACAGCACAACTAAAAGTACACACTGGTTACTAACAGATGCAACATATAAGTAAAAATATGCAAATCGGCATTCAAAACATACAATTAATAACAAATGAAAACAAAAGGTCATACATTGTTCAACTAATAAGTACACATTGAATACTAACATGTGCAACATGTAAGTAAACAAATGCAGTTCAAAATTCAAAACGAACAATCAGCAAAAAAATTATTTAAAAATGTCCTTTACAGTACAACTAACAAGTACATGTTGAATAATGACAGTTGCAACATATAAGTAAACGAATGCAGCTCATAATTCAAATGGACAATCAGCAAGATTGTTGTTGTGATAACGAGAGAACAATTCAAAATCAGATCAAAGAAAAACACACAAATCAACTAAAAATGCAAAAAAAACTGATGCCTAACGCTCAACAAAACAAAAAAACATACCAAATTTGAACAATAGAGCAAAAATTGAGCAACAATACAATCAGAAACACATCCTAGACATACGACATACCTCATCTGGCAAACGATGCAACAAATGACGAAAAAATGAACTGGCAGCAATACAGGAAAAGAATTGGAGAAACAAGCGGACAAAGAATCGTAGACAAGAGGCGAAGAAACGAAAAGAAGAGGTGTAGAAACGTAGAGTAGTGGCGGAGAAACGAGCGGCGACAGAGAAACGAAGAAGAGGCGGAGAAGAGGTTGAGAACAACGCAAAGCGAAGAGAGAAACCGTCAAAGAGAGAAGAGAAATCGTTGGAGAGAGAAAGAAGAGAAGTTGTAGAAAAAAGGGGAATTAGGTCTTCCACATAATAAAAAAAGTGAAATTTTCATTAATTAAAAAAATATTTTGAAAAATAGTCTCTAATATTTTCTCAAAAAAAATATTGTACTCATAAAAACAACGTGGACATTTATTGTTCGACAATGATAGCACAATTCTTCAATGTTGAATAGAGAATACTCTCCGAGTCCGACCTTCTGTCAAACTACACATTAAGAAATGCCTCTTGAACTGTATAATCGCGTACAAAAGAGCGTTAAATTACCTTTACAGTTACCACTCTACCTACTTGGGAAATGGAAGTCAGCATTTTTAAGGCCGGGGAGAGAATGATTGAGTTTAAACATTTGAAAAAGAAAAACAATAATGGCACTGTTGGCTTCACACATGGCTCAAGAATCTTAAATTATCATCACACTAAAGTCATTCGTTCTGCTTAGATGACAAATGTTGAAACTTGTTACATATATCTATGATTACGAGGCATGTGGAGTTCGATGAAACAAAATTTCCTCGTAACAATCAGTGTTATGCATGCTGCCTGACCATGGTGGTTCATCGTCAGATCAAAGTCAAACATCTAATCTAAGTGTAACCGTGATCTCTGAACACCAGATCCCGTGCCCAAGATAAAAACCTGAACAGGCTGCAATCTCTTTGGTTCCCGTTCAGGTTGCGGCCTGTGGAATTATGACAACTGTGGTCGTACCTACCTGGCAAAAGAGGTTCCATCTCATCCGTTTCTTCAGCACTAACAGATTCTGGAGATTCCCGGGTCAGGAGCTTCTCTGTTTCATGAACTGTGGCATCTTTGGGAGATTCAGGGGTCAGGAGTTTGTCATCTGTATTTTGAAGTGTGGCATGTTCTGAAGAATCCGGGGTCTCCTCTGTTTCTTGAAGTGTGACGGGTTTCGAAGATTCGGGGGTTGGCTCGATTTCTTCAACTGTAACAACAGATTCTGGATATTCTGGGGTTAGCTGCATGAAATCTTCACCTTCACAACATGTAGAAATGTCGATCCCTGCAACTTCCATGGCATTACGAACCCATTGGGGCACATCACCTTCCGGAAACTACATGAACAAGAGTAGTCAGTCATAAACACATATTCAATATCTGTTGGGACATTTATGCTACAAATGGAAAATAGATTATTTTTTATGGAAAAAAAAACAGTATGACTAAGCTTTGTAAATAAGTACTTAAAATCGTGCATGGCGACTTCCCTTAAAACTTTATTGTTCCCAGTAGTGTGCAACGAGTACACCGCAGATACAAAATTAGATAGTGGTAAGAAAAACAAACTTTACAGTAAATGTGCACTTAAAACCAAAGGAATGCAGTGCGAGAACTATCTACAACAAAATGGTTACTGAAGGTTCACTGCAGATGGGATGGAAGATACTTCCATGGGGACATGCTGCACCTTTGGCATGCTCACCCCGAGGTGTTAAGCTGTTAGCCTTCCCTTCTGAAATGTTACATCTTTTAGGTTTCTTCTAAACGCCACAGTGATTGGCTTGCCCAGCACTGTGGAGACAACGAGGTAATCTCCTACATTTTCATATTATTGATAACTTTCCAACAGATTCTTGTGAAGAAAAAAACTCCATTGGCAGTGACTTCACAATTACGTGCAAGAGGGAGACTACTATTAAGAAAACCAAGTGGGAAAAAAACACACGAAAAAGAAAATAGTATACAAGGAGGAAAACAGTACCATTCTCAGCAGAAAGTTGCATACAAACCTACATGAGAAAAGCAAGGGTTAAAAGGCTATAAAGCATGAGGAACCAATAAAATGACCTGATTTTTTGTATCGGGTATAAGAATATTTCTCAAATAAAGTATGGCTTAAGCCTTCAAGTTAAGATCACGTTTTGTTTCCTTTGATATGCTCAAAATGGGACAAGGGAAACTAATTAGGGGAAGACATACTCTGGAAATCGTCCATCAACGATCGATGAGTGTAGGTCTCTGCTCAGCTGCAAGTTCCAGAAATTTCACGAGTTTCTCTTAAGTTAATGATTAGCTTACGTAAACTGTGATAAATTCTATATGGCATACCTTCATCATGTAGTATACATTGTGATACGACAGAAGTTGAGATCCCATAGCATCTTTTGTGACAAGGCAGTGGATGTAAGCTCTTGTATACTTTTTACAGACCTACCTTAAACAAAATAGAAGCACAAAATCATTAAAACTCAAATCCAGATTAAGATGTAAGTTGAGTAACCTTGGGCTTTACTTGTTGACATACCATACAATCACAAGTGGGATCAATCGGACGAGTGTCACTGGCCATAGCTTGATGTTTCAATTTTAATACACCCTGCATTAAGAATACAGCTTCTATGAGTTAAAAGTAGGACTAAGGGGGTCATTTTTTCAATCAATGAAGCTAACATTGGATGCAAACAAACAATGTTTAGTACAGCACTTGTATAGGTCAGTAAAGAGGACATTTTTTAGTTTTAGATCCTTCTCAAATTGATTAGCAAGTGTTTGAGATAATTCAGATTTGAAAAGGCACAAAAATTAGCTGTATATACATTTCTGAAGAAAGCAATTCTAAGGACTATAAGATCACAAATAAAGGACTCCTGAAGAAATTAGCATGAGGCGTGACTTTCGAACAATTAGCATGAGGCATGACTTTTGAACAATGTCATGAACTTCCTAATGTAGTGATAGAAAAGCCAGTCACCTCAGGAACGAGAGCTGTGCCAAAGCGAGCTGTGCGAGTTGGATAGACGCAATCATACATGTCAGCACCTAATGCACTACAGACTAAAATATCTAGTGGATAACCAACACCCTGCGGGTAAAGAGAGCAACAAGTTAACATAAAAAACAAGAGAAGAAGTTATTAAGAGTACTAGTAATAAATATGTGTGTACCATAACATATCGTGGTTTATCCTCAGGCAAACCAGCAGTACATTGAGCAACAACGCGCCAGAAGGAATCTTTATCCTCACCACCTGCAAGACCACCAATAGCATAGCTGTCGTCGCAGAATCAAATCAGCCACTTAAAATTTTTATGTGAGCTGCAAACATTATATTATGACTCCATTGTGAAAGAATTTGATTCAGGACTCAACTGCGTTGACCAACAAGTGAAAAGCAACAACTAGCAAAATACCAAGACAGATAAAAGAGGTGGCGAATCAAATGAAGTAATTAAACTTGATTCAAGTCATACTCAGCATATCGCAAAATTCTTTGTTTTTAAATGTATTCCGATCAAGTAAAGTCAACATTTTTTCCCTTTTACTGGAAAATTCTCCTATTCTTGATTGATTAAATCTCAGCTTCAGTGAGAAACAAGGGGCTTTTGGTAATGGTGGGCCAGTAGAAGATGAAAAACGTTAAACAGCAGAAGAATCAGCATGTAGAAAAATCAAGAAATATTAGTAGAAAACTTTACATACCCAGGTAGATTGCGCTCAACTAAGCCTTTAACACATATATCCCTGATACATAAAATTAATCCACAAAGCTTGAGAATATAAGATTACTCACATAATATTGGAACGAAGGAAAAAAGGAAGAAAAAACTAGATTCACTGGAACATCTCGAAAGCATATTACTCATTGAACTTCAGCTCACCTCAACACTGGATCTAATCCGCCCTGAACTATGCCAAACAGGTTCTGCTCATGTGGCCTCTTATGAGCTGTCAGTAACACAACAATGTTAATCAATTGTAAAGACATACAGCAGAAAAAGATTCTCTGGCAATTTTCTTCCCGCCAAATACCCTTCCCATCTTGTAAATACAGGAGTTCTGAATCAAAAGTTGGCAGGGAAAATTCTGGAAATAGCTCGAACTCGAAGGTTATAAAACTAATTTGACATGAGCCACATAGTTAAGCATATGATATCTACACGGTGCACTTATGCTTGACATGTTAATCAGTCACAGACAATGGTAACAGGCTAACATCTTCACAATAACTTGATATATAATACCACTTTCTTATAGTTGACTTGGCATGTTTCCACTCCAGATGGTTGTGCACTTGAAGAAGAAAATTGCTGGTGAATGATCGAGATATGTGTGATTAGAAATTACCTGCTATGCACCTGTCTATCCAGCGTAGTGTACGATACATTGCCTCTTCAATTCGTGGTCCTGTTATAGTGGTTTTCACAACATCATCAAGGGCCATTATAATATCTGCTCCGATTCTGTTCTGCAATAGTTGATTGCACAGTGCACAGCAATTTATGTCCAATTAGAAATAAGGAATTGACCCATAGACTTATGGGAAACAATTTTGGAATTGTAAGTCCAGCACAATAAAATTAAATCCTGAAATTCTGATAAATGTATGCACTGCCTATTAAATAAATGAAAAGTTAATGACATTTTGCCGCGCGGATAAAAGACTATGACTACAATATATGGCAAAAACAGTGCCAGCTAACTACTTCCTCCATCCCACTAACAATGTTTTATGCCACTAATCAGTAGTAAAATTTAAATAATTTAGATCATAAAATTTTATAGATACAAGGGTATGAATATAGTCGTGTAAGATCTTGCTATATCCGTCGTAACGTTAAATTTAAAGTATCTACTTTTTATATTTCTTTGTTACGCATAACTAAAGATATTAACAATTTAAAATCCTTACTGAATAGTGAAAGAAAGCCACGGGGCACTCAAAGTGGGACGGAGGGAGTATGCAGTTTTAATATTATCAAAGCAATAAAAAATGCAAATCAGATAGTCTGGTGAAGTAAACAGCGAGATTATAAGAATTACAAGATTTATTAGTATCCTTTGGCATTCGTTATTTAATGGGTTTCCTCAGTAACAGAATATCCAGACTCAAAGGGCATAACTCCTACCCTTGAGTTGGTGTCAAATTAGCTGAGAGCAAGTGCCAGCTCATATGCCAGAACAGCAAAAATGTATGAGAATTTTAATTATTATTTCACCATAACTCTTTTGTATCATTTAGCTGAAAAAGCAGAACCGCAAAAGATGCAGCAACCTCAATAATTCAATTATCAAGGAGATATAACTGCAGCCATGATTTTTCTACCCACTCTTCAACTCGGATAAACTGTCAGCCGTAAAAAATAATTAAATAACAAAGAACCTCTATATGTGAAAAAAAAGTGAAAGAAAAATGAAAATGAAATTTGTTCATGGACCCCCATAAAATCCAATAACTTAGACTTGTATATGCTGCTAAACTAATCAACAAGAAAGAAGATGAGCCCTGCATTTCAATGAAAGAAGGGAACAAGGGAACTACCTGAATTTGTATCGATTCTTCAGGAGTAAGGAGCATCGGCTTCCCATCCACTGGAGACTACAAAGAAAAGTATGGGGAAAAAATTAGTCATCAGCCACAAAAAGATTTCCATGAGTAGCATCATTTATATGTGTGATTCGAAACAGACTCAGTAGACCGAAGTCATGAAATACTTTTATCTGAGTATCTAGAGCAACAGTCATGTTCAAATATGAATCTTCCTTGACTTAGAAAAGAAAGGGGAATTACCTGAAATGTCACGCCTTTTTCAGTTATGTCAGCCAAATGCAGTAAGGATACCTGAAAACATAATCAGTCAGCTTATGCACCACGAAAGAATGTTAAGTCATACAACCAGAGAGCCTAGGGATGTAAGAAGTAGACCCGGAGAAAGGGAGAGGGAGGGAGAGAGAGAGAGAGAGAGAGAGAGAGAGAGTGTACCATTTAAAAGCCACCGGAGTCAGTTAGCAATGCCCTAGGCCAATTCATGAATTTATGGAGGCCTCCTAACTCGTCAATGAGCTCAGAAGTAGGACGCAGAGCAAGATGATAGGTGTTTCCAAGTATAATTTGACAACCAATATCCTCAAGCTGGTTCTTGGTCAAACCTTTGATAGTTCCTATAACAAAAACGCACCCCTAGTATCATTTTGAAACACATTGTATCATACATTCAAGCATAAAAAATTACAAACACTCTTGTTGATAGGATAGAACTTAATCTTTGTAGACATGAAATAGAGCTCAGAATACCACGATTAACAATTTAACACATTATCTCACCTTGTGTTCCTACAGGCATGAATAAAGGGGTCTGGCAAAGGTAGTGAGGCAGAGTGAGATTCGCCGCACGGGCGCGGTTAAACCTTCCAAGTATCTGATGCATAAGCATAAGTGTAGAGCTATAAGATTTCTCTAGTCAATACAAAATAAAACAAAAAATGGTGGGAAAATACATTCACTAAACAGTTACCTCAAATCGAAGAGCCATTTACAAAATTCCTGCATACAACAGAATAAGCAGGGTAAGGAACCCAAAAAACACAATAATCAATATTTAAAATCTTAAAACTGTAAAAAAAACTAAAATCCTGAGGAATAACACAGTGCTATTGAAGAACATCAGCTAATGAGAAGCATATTTCATAATACCAGTAAAAGGAGTGAATCAATGTGCTATAAATCGAAGGTTAAACTCACAGCAGATGTTGGCGGCGGCGGATGGCTGTAGAACGTTAAAGTCTTGAAGATATGATACAGCCCTACGGTTGAACCAATGCGCGCCGACCTCCAACTTAAGTTGATAGCTTTCACAGGTGGTGTTGCTGTATCGCAGTCATTTTACCAGCCTTATTACGTACATATACGTGTATTACTTTTTTATTTTTGATTTTGATTTTTATTTGGGTTTGATTATTAAATATTTTTGCTTAATATTTTGGCAAAGTCTTCGGAAAAATTATCTTTCCATAGGCATATGGAAAGACGGGGTTGAATTGAAATTATAGAAATATAAAAAGTTTTAATTGCAATATTAAAAATTTATTGTGCAACATTTAGGAGTGATAGGTTTATGATCCGATTAATACAACCTACAAATTTTATTTTAATTTCTTCAAATTTACAGTTTAAACCTTGGTCTTTCCATAACTTATGGAAAGACCGTCTTTCAAGAGACGAACTCCTTGTTTTTAATCTCTTTTTTATTTTATTTATTTTAATAATAAAAATTTGCTTTTCTATTTTAATTTCACATCAACCCACAATAAGTTCAAATAAATATACTTGTCTAAATATACTACGTTTGTTATTTAACTTAAACTAGTCTAGATGGATTCAATTTCATTTAAATATACTTATTTTATAAATTATATAAATAAATTATTTTATTTAAATAACTTATTTTATATGTGCTAATTTAAATACAAATAATATCGCAATAAGAGGATATTTTAAATTTAAATACATAGACTCATTCACAAATACTAATGAAGATAAATTATTTTACATAAATAATTTACTAAATAAATATAGTTATTTGAACTTCTTATTTAACATAAACTAGCTCTGAATTAATTTAATTTTTTTAAAAAATACTAATTTAATAAAACTGAAATGGGCTACGTGTGAAAAAGTCGAAGTACTCCCTATGTTTTATTATGTATGACACACTTACTATAAATTAATATTTTCTTTTATTTGACACTCTTTCAATTTTTGGAAAAATTCTTTCAATTCCATCCACTCATTCTACTTTTTACTTTATACGTTCAATTTCGTCCATCCATTTTCTTTACCTAAATCAAAGCACATAAACCTATGATGACATAAATAGAAAAACAGAGGGAGTAATTTATTTCAATTTGAAAAGTGAAAAAGCTGACGCGGGGGCCAGGGATGCTCTTGGACAAAGTGCTGGGGCGGTCTCAGTTTTCTGCAACGAAACCCCCCACTTTCAGGGTTTTCGCTTTCAGTGTAGTTTTAGTTTGTTTTCACTTTCTAATTAAAATCACTCTGAAACCTTCTCTACACTTGTTCTAAGGCCTAGTATGTCTTTCCGCAGTTAAGTTAAGTTAACTTCAATTCAATTAAATATAATTAAAATAAAAGTTTTCTAGATTAATTTAGTATTATTATTCTTATTTATTCAATTTAATTGAGTAAAGTGATAAAATGATTCTGATTTGAGGATGAAAGTGTCAATGCAACCCTACAATCTCAGAATGTGCCAATATAACATTTGACTCCGTTGACTTTTTAGTCAATTTTCTGGTGGTATGATTTTGCCCTTAAATAATACAAAGGGAAATATACAAATATAACCCTATATTCGAGAAAGTGCAGATATAACCCTGAGATAATTTTTTAATGCAAATATAACCCTAACTAATTGATAAAAGTACAAATATAACCTTCTGATGAGAAATCCGACGTTGACAGTTATTTCCGGCGTTGACCCCCCCAAAATGACAAAAATGTCCTTGGACCTAAATCTGAATTTGGGTGGACAATTATACCCTTACCCGCCGCCGGACCGGGTAAGATTATATCAGCACATTATAAAAACTGAGAGGGTTATATCAACACATTCCTAAAACTTATAGGGTTATATCAGTACATTCGTAAAAAGTGTAGGATTATATAAGCACATATTATAAAAGCAAAACCCATCAACATTAAAAACTCTTTTGTCGAAAACATAACAAAATAACAACCACGCAGAAAACACCAAAATTCATACAATCATCAATCTGAACTAAACTCAACAAAATAAACAAAATATCATCAAAATCCTTATATTTTATACCATAT